>JAGWEN010001646.1:0-20167 GCA_018703685.1 Orius laevigatus
TAAAATAATGAAATGGGTCTCTGGAGCCCGGAGCTCCATCGCACCGACCACATAAGCTTAAATTCCTCTAGAAATGAGCGAAAAATTTTTCAAAGCCTATGGCCCAGTATATTTCAATTAAACCAGTGATTTTCACCGCCAAAAGTTCAAATTCTAAAATTAATTTCATCAATGCCCTAAGAAGTAACTTCCTCTTCGTATGCGGGCTTGATACTGTTGTCAATGTGAATTCTCAGTTTCAGTGTATGACACGCTCCTATAATCGATTTCGACCATCTCCTGCTCTTATTTCCTAAAATGACGAAATTCCCACTTAAGTCCCTCAGGAGAGTCTCAGAACCGCTTAGGCGATTCCAACTGTCTTCTACTATGGTCCTCGGGCCATAATATATTTCCGTCACCATTTCCAAACATCTCAAACTTTACGGGTATCGAAGAAATCACGAAATTCCATTTAGGTCCCTTAGCCAAGTCCCAGAACCGATTTTGAGATTTGAACTGCTATTAACTATGATCCTCGGCCCCTAGGACCTTCCGTCACGATTTTTCAACCATCTCAAACCTTCAGGTTCCGAGAAAATCACGAAATGCCCTTTATGCCCTAAGCGATAGTACCAGAACCGCTTGCTCGATTCAAGCCATTTTCAATAGGTTTCCTTCTCAATTTTTTAGGCCCTAAATCACAGAGTTTCATTAACCTCATGCCAAAATTGCTCCAGTTATGCGATGAACATGTACATATATATATAAATAAATATATATATATATAAATAACATGAAGGAACATCCTATATTTTTGTGATCCCAGAGCTTCCTGATCACGAATATATAAGCCTCTAGCCTGGGAGCCTCCGTGACGACCACCTCAATAGCTACTTTCCTACGGGAAATCCGCTAAAATTTAAACTATTTGTATTCTTATTAAAAATTTACTTTTAGGTCTGACTTTTTACTTTTCTTGATCCCCAGAACGCCCTGATCACGAATATTTAAGCCCGGAGCCTCCATCGCTCCGACAATAGCTTCATTTCCTTTGTAAATAAGCTTTTTAAAAAAAAATATTTATTATCCTGTAATTTATTTTCGTTCGATCTACAGCCGGATGTTAATTTTTAATTAGGAATTCAAAACAGGGCGAAACAGATCAATCTTATTTAATCAGCCAATGAAAAACGGAAATTTTATTCAAATATCGTTCGATTTGCGAATCTTCTACTAAAGGGGAAGAAATTGTGAACCGACTATTAGCCAGGCATCTTCAAAAAAGGGCAGTTAGCGGGAAAATTAGGTGCAGTCGTAATCTTCATCTTATTTCATGTTTTTTGGGTCGCTGATCGTAATCAGCGTTTGTTGCCAAACTTCAGATTCGTAAATCTGAAGTTTGGCAACAAAAATTTTGCCCGGAACCTTGTCGAAATTGCAAAAAAAGTCAAAATTTTGGCACTTTTTGAGGTTTTTTGATTATATCTCAAAAACTGTTGATTTAAGCAACTTTTCTACTCAGTACAAAATGAAAGCTCATAAAATTTTCTATAAAATCCGTTAAAGATTTGCGAAATTCGGTCTCAAAAAACGGCCGTTAGAGAGCGCTGAAAAAGGTCAAAATTCAAAAACGGGTAAAAAAAAAACCATTTTTACGTGGTATTTTAGAAGGAACCACGTCTATTTTGATACTTTATGATATTGATGATATCAAATTGTATTAATTACACTTATTAATGGATGCAGTAGTGGGATCGCTGTCCGAACGGATTGGCCGAAATAGACAAATGATTAATGGATTTTTAGGTAATTTTATAGGCTTTCTTTTTTTACTGAACGGCCAAATCGCCAAAACCTATAGTTTTTGAAATATAATCAAAAACCTCAAAAAGTGCCAAAATTTTGCCTTTTTTTGCAATTTTGACAAGGTTCCGGGCAAAATTTTTGTTGGCAAACTTCAGATTCGTAATCAGCGACCCAAAAAATATAAAATAAGATGGAGATTACGACTGTACCTAATTTTCCCGCTAAATATCCTAAGATGCCTGGGCTATAGAAAATTCCTCTAAATCTAGACTCGCTTTATTGAGTTCCTAATCTGCTTTACGAGTTCTACGAAATTATTTATGAAGGCCGTGAGAGGCGTGCGATAATGTTCAACTCGGTAATGGCATTGAAATCGGTCGCTATTCTCAAACACGTCGAAAGTGGGATTTTATCAGACCTGTTTGATCGATACTTGACTTTTATTTATAAAACACCGCTCCAGACACCCATTTCACGAATTATCGATTCTTCTTCAAAACAAAACAAAGAAATGCAAAAAAGGTCATCATTAATCAACCTCCAAGGCTGAAACGATGGTATGTGCTAGGATGTCGGCTTGGTGGATAGCTTGATTTTTGATTCTTTTTGGACATTAGGGACCCTTATTGATTTTTATCCTTTTTGCACACTAGGGTCCCTTTTTAGGTAGGTTTTTGATCTTGTTTGGTCTCAAGGGGCCATTTAAACCAAATTTTGTTCCTTTATTATGAAAAGGGCCCATTTTAGCTTAGTTTTTTAATCCTTTTTGGACACTAGGGGCCCTTTTAGCTTGAATTTTGATCCTTTTAAAACATTAAGGATCCTTATTATCTTAATTTTTTTATCCTTTTTTTACACTAGCAGGGGCGGATCGGCTGTTTTCGGCCCACCGGTCGCATCCATTAGACCGGCCCTTTTTTTTTCTCCATATATCCCCCAAAAATTTAGTTTTTCTTCTCTTTCTGAACATATTTTAACGCTATTTTTCATCAAAAACCTTAAAATCGACATTATAAGAGCCAATTTTTCCTTAAGAACCCTCAAAATCAAAGTTTTAAGAGCCTTTTTTCGTCAAAAACCTCAAAATCAAAGTTAAAAGAGCCCAATTTTCGTCCATAAACAACAAAATAAGCCTTTTTTCGTCGAAAATCTCAAAATCAAGGTTTTAAGAGCCAAGTTTTCTTCAAAAACCTTAAAATTAACATTTGCAAAGCCTAATTTTCGTCCATAAACCTCAAAATCAAAGGTGTAAGAGCCAAATTTTCTTCAAAAACCTCAAAGTCAACATTTCTAAAGCCAAATTTCCGTTAAAAAAAAATAAAAAAAATAAATTCAAATCAACTTCAAAGAGACAATTTTTTGTCAGAAACCCCAAAATCATGGTTTTAAGAGCCAATTTTTGTTCAAAAAACTTCAGAATCAGCGTTTAAAGTGCAATTTCCTTGTTTTTTTTTTTTTTTTTTTTACTTATTGAATAGCCCAGCTACACTCGATTTCGAAATTTTTCGACGCAAAATTAACTCTTAGAACCTCGATTTTGAAGTTTTTCGACGAAAAATTAACTCTTAAAACCTCGATCCGTCGAATAGCCCAGGCCCCTGTGAAATGTTTCAGTACCTCGAATTTATTGTCCTTTCAGCTTTTTTTGCTCCTATTTTAGTTTAAATTGGCCCTCGAGGGCAGCGATCGCTCGGTAGCCCGGCGGCCCGATCCGCCCTACTAGTGTACACTAGTGTCTCTTTTTAGGTAGGTTTTGATCTTTTTTGCTCAAAATGGCCACTTTATACCAGATTTTGTTCCTTTATTACGAAAAGGGCCGTTCTTAGCTTGATTATCTGATTTCCGGAGGAAAGCAGGCTATTGGGGTCGGCCTCACGGAGGCTTTCGGATGCTGAAAAAAATCAAAAGTAGAATAAAATGTCGAATACTCAAACCCGCACGACCTTGCAGCGTTGCATACAAAAGACTTAAGAAATGCAAGAACGAAACATTTGCTAGACAAGTCATTCACATAATTAATTAAGCAGCAATTAAAAGGTAGATCCTGGACGAATAATTAATTTCATATCTTGATAGCAATTACTGACGTAAGGGGGAATCCTTATTTCGTCCAGGTAGACAATTAAAAAAATAAAATGCATAACATTATTTTAAGGGTAAGAAGTGAGGCCTTCTAATTTTAGGATCGATTTGCTGCTCGTTGAAATAATAAACCAAAGCGTATTCTAATTACGATGTAGGCCTAGTGACGTACGTAGTGGCAATTGTGGGACTAAACGGGACCTACCTTCATTATACGGCCTTCATCTCTGTTTACTCTCTTTAAATAAAAAAGACGTCAAAAGATTAATTCAAGACCCGTCAATTTTCGAAGAAGAGTTTTTTTTTTCCATAATGGTTTTGACGTAGATCTTCAAAAACAACAACAGATCATTATGATCGTTTAAAAAAAATGATTGGCAAAGTCCATTTTAGTCTAGACCATTTTAATTTCAAACCTTTTTTACTTTTTCAAATAAATATCCACTGTTCAGTTTACAGTTTTGACCTGACGAAAAAAGTATGCAAGTAAACAGGGGCGGACTGGGACCTTAGGGTGTGGGTGGGTTTTCAGTTAAGGGGGCACCCGGAAGGGGGGGGGGCAAAAAAATTTAACAGAATTTTTGGCTTTTAGAAAAATATATTAGGCAAAAACAGAGGTTCCCAAACTTTTTCACAGTGCGCCCCCCTTTTAAACAAATTAAATCCTTTGCCAAAGTTTTGAATGTTAACTTTGAGGTTTTTGGATGAAATTTGGGGTTTAAAATGTTTTTTTTTTTTATTTTATTTTATTTTTTTTTTTTTTATGGCCTTGCAAACAAGGCATTAGCCACATCTAAGTTTAAAATGTTGATTTTGAGGTTTTTGACAAAAGAAATTGCACTTAAAACGTTGATTTTGAGATTTTGTGACAAAAATATTTGCTCTTATAATCATGATTTTGAGGTTTTTTGACGAAAATTAGGCATCATAAATGTTGATTTCGAGGTTTTTTGACCAAAATTAGGCTTTAAAAGTGTTGATTTTGAGGTTTTTGGACGAAAATTTGGCTTTATAAATGTAACTTGAATATGAGGTTTTTGGACGAAAATTAGGCATCATAAATGTTGATTTCGAGGTTTTTTGACCAAATTAGGCTTTTTAAATGTTGATTTTGAGGTTTTTGGACGAAAATTAGGCTTCATAAATGTTGATTTCGAGGTTTTTTAGGTAGATTTTTTTTTGACCAAAATTAGGCTTTAAAAATGTTGATTTTGAGGTTTTTGACGAATTTTTGGGGATATTTTCACCCAAAAAAAAAAAAAAATATTTAGCTTTCCCACACCCCCCCTGGGTACAGCTTACGCCCCTCAGTTTGGGAGCCACTGAGCAAAAATAACGCTTAAAACTGACCTGACGGGGGGGGCCGCCTCTACGTATTCATGGGGTGGGTTCTGTCCACCCGCCCCCATCCCCGGGCCAGTCCGCCCCTGCAAGTAAACCCCCCTTAGATTTTAGCGAAGAATCGATGGGAATCAATAACTTTCGCAACTTTGGTACAGGGTGCTCCAGAACGACCTTAACTTCGTTATTTTAAATGCAAACCCTATGTTTTGGCGGTAGAAATCGATTTTACGCTTCATTTCCAGTAACTTTTACTTAAAGCACTTTTTTATAGGACCAAACGTTCTGGCGTTACGAATTTCCATCGCGAAAACTCCCTTGTATAGAGGATCAAATTGCTCTTTGGAAGTTCAATTGGGATAAACTCCAGACGAATTTTTGATATTTCTTGTACATATTCAACATCGTGAGAAATAAAGAAATTTTTTGCGCCAGAAAATGTCAATTTGAGATTATCAGTCCATGTTTTTCCCAATTAATCACATTCATTCTTTTGTCTTTTATAACATTTTTGAATGAAAATCGAGTCATGATGGAAAATTGAAGGTAAAAAACCCTTTTTTCGCGTAGTCGAGGCGGGGGCGTTCTTCGATCCCCACCACCCCGAGTCGGGACTATTTAAGACTCGGAGACGCCGCTACGAAGCATCCACTCCTTTTAGAGCAAACAGTGAACACAAATCGCAAAATGTATCCGAATCCTTTCGATAGGAAACACTCGACCATCCGTCAAGTGATCGACAAATTCCTCAGGCCCGAAACCAACAACAACCGACGGACTCCCACCTACGGTTACAACAGCCCCAAGGCGAAATCATCCGTCAAAAGTTGGTGATTGTGGCGAGAAATCAAACAATTATTATCTCTTAAGTAAGTCATTTCATTTATCTTAATAAAAACAAAATTAATCTTTTTCTTCATAGAAGGTGGTCTTCGTACCAAAGATTTTAATGGGGGCCTCACCAAAGACTAAAGTCATACAAAAAATGTGGTGAGTTTTTATTATATGTATTTATATAATTTCAAACCTCCAAACTTGCCATTCTTTATCAAATGCCCTCCTTCATAAAATCTGGACAATGGTGGATCTCCCAAAACAGGAAATTTCTCAAAAAAGTGACCTATGACCCTTTATATAGTGAAAATTTGGTGAAGATCAGACCGGTAGCCCCCGAGTATTGCACTTTCTCCAACTGGGGAGGTGGTAGAGATGAGGGGAGGTGATGGGAGGTGGTAGAGATGAGGGGTGGTGATGGGAGGTGGGAGAGATGATGGGAGGTGGGAAAGATGAGGGGAGGTGATGGGAGGTGGGAGAGATGAGGGGAGGTGATGGGAGGTGGTAGAGATGAGGGGAGGTGATGGGAGGTGGTAGAGATGAGGGGTGGTGATAGGAGGTGGTAGAGATGAGGGGTGGTGATGGGAGGTGGTAGAGATGAGGGGTGGTGATGGGAGGTGGGAGAGATGATGGGAGGTGGGAAAGATTGGAGGAGGTGATGGGAGGTGGGAGAGATGAGGGGAGGTGATGGGAGGTGGGAGAGATGAGGGGTGGTGGGGGATGTTGTGGTAGGTCAGGAGAGGTGGAGGAGGAAGTACCTATTCAGAGCTGTTAATGAAAAGGTCAGCACACTTTTCGAGAAAATTCTAGTTTTGAGGGATCTTGATAACCATCCACACCAAACTTTTTTTTTTTTTTTTGCGAAAAATCGATTTTAGCGTTTAAAAACCCATAAATTTTAATCTTTAAAATGACATGCTGGGCTAGTTGATTGGCTCAAAATGACGGATTTGTAAAGTTCAAGGCAGCTAGGCTCTTTTGTCCAACTTTGTGATTAATTTATTTTTATTTTTTTCTATTCCAGACAGCACTGAAAATCGACTTCGCCTCCTTTTGTACATTTCGAAGACCAGCCAGTATTCACTTATCAGGCATCTTCCACCACGCTTCAATCAACGGCGCTTATAGGATCTCAATTTTTATTTATTTAATTTATTTTAATTAAAAAAAATTTTTTTTTTCAATTTTTTTTTTGTTTGTTACCTTTCATGGAAAAATTAAGTGTTGTTATGAAACACATTAAAGTTTAGATAAAATTCTAATCGTATTTATTGAAATAGTGTCTTTGTGTTAGATAATGATGTTGATAGTGGGATCATTGACTTCATTATGGGCCACCCTCAATTAATCGATTAATTTTTAATAACAAAAATAGTTTTTCTCGAAATGGGGATTTACCATGTCGTGGCTGAACTTTTTCGCCGAAAAACAAATAATTTTCAATTTTCAATTTTCAAAAAATTTGCTTTTTGAGTTCTGAAATTTTTTTAACTTCCTCAAGTTTGAAACTTTTTTGGGGTCTAGAAATCTAGAATCTCAAAAGGTTACATGATAGGAGTACGTTTTCCAACCTCGATTTGAACATGAAAGAAGAAAAAAAGTAATCTTCAAAACTACCCTAAAATGTCTAATATTAAAGTACCGAGGGGAATAAAATCGCGTGATGGGCGCCACGGGTTTGCTATTTCATATCACGCGAATGTCGAATTGAACTTTTTTACCTAATGTCGCATTCCTAATCATAAAATATTTTACCTTTTTTTATATAAAAAATTAAAACCGGTTTAAAAATTCATTTTAAAAAAATCGTAAGGTCTGATAGTTGAAGTCGCGTGGCCACTTTCTTCCAAGGACGTCCCTGCCCGAGCGCTTTGTTCCCACCCTAAAAGCGAAAAATAGTCACATTGAACTTTATCAAGGTTTCTCCTTTGATTTTTTTGGTGTTTTTCAATTTTTAAAAAATGCGCCTTAAAATAAAAAATAAAAATCCGACCAGCACATTCATAACAACCTTAATAACTAATTTACCTGATCGGGAAATTCTCATCCCCTACCCCGCACTCTGGAGCAATTTTGAGAAAGTTAAAAAGTCTTAAATTAAGAAGTCCCTCGTTGCCAAAAAGTATAAAAAATCGAGCTAAAAGAGGGCATTTTATCGTAAAAGAACAAAATGTGAGACCTAAAGGTCCACTCTTGTCCAAAAAGGATTAAAAGTCAAGCTTAAAAGGTCCTTTTCTCCGTTAATAAACAAAATTTAGGGCCTCTGGGGTCCAAAAAGGATCAAACATCAAGCTAAAAGGCTCCCTTTTCGCCCTAAAGGAATAGCATCTAGTTAAAAGGGCCTTAGTGTCCAAAAAAAGGTCAAAAATCAAGCTAAAAGTGGCCTTTATTTGTCATAAAATAAAGAGAGGACCCCTAGTATAAAGGTTCAAAAACCATGCTAAAACGGGCCCTATTTGTCGTTAAGGATTATTATCTAATTAAAAGGGCCCCTAGTGTCCAAAAAAGGTCAAAAACCAACCTAAAAGTGGCCTTACTTGTCGTTTAGGAATTAGTTAAAAGGGCCCCAAGAGCCTAAAAAGGATCAAAATCCAAGCCGACCCTGTTTTTCGTACTCCGCTGTATTTATTTTAGTTCCTTTTTTTACGTTTTAAAATGTTTTTTCTTAATTAACGTTTGTTGGCCATGTAAAAAAAGTAAACAAAACGAAAAAGCTTTCAAATCACGAAAAAATCGATTTTCCTTTAAATAGTTTATTTATTTTAAAAACCGAAACATTCATTTAGTAAACAAAATATTTCGAATTCGTGTAAAAAAGAAGCCAAAAACGATAACAAAATTCGAGGACGCTTTTTTGAGAAAGAATGTCAAGTTCGGATTATCAAGCGACGTCGGCGTGATACGCCCCTCCGACAAATTGTCGATATCGAAATTTTTGATTTATTTCTAAATTTGAATGACAATCGAAATTGCATCATACGAGAAAAAAAAAACAATTAACATTCTTAACGGTCATTAGCGTTTAAGTGATTTTTATTTCGCGTCACGAGTGCCTTTTAATAGAAAAGAGAAGGTACCACACTTTTAAATACATGAAAAATAATAATAATATATTGAATAATTTTTCGATATTAATGTTGCGTGAAAAAGACATTTGTACGCTTTCTGGAAAATCCTCAAGATAAAGAGGCCATTAGATAAAATTATCATCTAGTTTCGTTTTTAAGTAGAAATTCCATTAGGCTAAGAGAGTAGGTGTTTGTCAATTTTTACGTAAATTAATTATGTACCTAAAAAGGCCTCGAAAAGATACAAAATCTCCCTAAAAAGGGTATTTTCTTGTCAAATAAAGGTTCAAAATTAGGGAGAAAATGGTATTTCCTTGCCAAAGAGGGTCTGAAAAGGGTCTTTCCTTATCACAAAAGGTTAAAAATCAAGCTGAAATGGGTCTTTTCCTGTCAAAAGGACAGGAGTTCCTTGGGACATGTTTAAAAAGTGTGTTTCCTTGTCAAAAAGGCCAAAGTATGACTGAAAAGGGTCTTTTCTTATCATAAAAATGTTCGAAATCAGGCTCAAATTGGTCTTTTCTTCTCAAAAAGGGTCCAAATCTGGCTGAAATGGGTCTTTACTTGTCAAAAAGGGTCAAAATCAGTATTTCCATATTTGAGAACATCAGTAAATTTTGGGAGTTTTTTTTTATTGAAAAACACACAACTTCAGACAGCAAACAAGGTTTTTTTGGTTTTACAGCGAAACTAAGAGTCGCTAAGAAAAAATGTATAAAATTTCTTTGGTCCAAAATCGAAAGATCTATAAATTTGAATTTCGGTTTCGTTGGTTTAAAACGCGTAGTTCCTTAATCTGTCCATAATTCATCACCTGTTGGTTTTACGGTCATAATTGCTAAGTTCTTTTAGATCGAAAATTCAAAAATCTGCAACTTTGTATTTAGTGAGTTTTGGTGTAGAATGCGTGGTTTTAAAGTTATTCAATTTTTAAAGAAATCAAAACGCGATTTACGATTTGGTGAATTCAATTTCATTTCAATCGGTCCACATGGAGCCCAAATCCAGCATAGGTACCCGAAAAACGAATGAATTTTGAAACATCAAAACTTCAAGATTTCAAGGTAAAAGAGCTTTTAAAAAATGATTTTCGAGTTATTAACCAGAAATTGAATCGTTTAAGATTTAAAATGACATATCTGGCTAGTAAATCGGATCTAAATCAAGGGAGCCATGAATTTTCGAATAGAGTCCTCAGAATTCTTTCATAACCTGACGATAACGCCTGATACGTTATCAGTACGATCTACACAAAGCCGATTTTGGTTCTTAAAATCATTAATTTTTGTTTAAAATCGTCTGGAATCAGCCATAAAAATTTAATTAAAGCTATTAAAACTGTGAAATCTTTACTATTGTGATCCAGGTAGGTTTCTTCCTTATCAGTTATCAACCCGCAGGTTCATATAGAACCCCGAAGGTCAAAGATTCCTCAAAGCTTTGAATGAACTTGACATTGAGATCTTGACCGAGAAAAAGGCGAAAAAACCGCGGAAGTCACGGCCTTCCCGATCACCTATGCAAACCAAACGTTTTCAACAAAACAACAAACTTTCGTTTATTATTAATCACTGACCTATAAAAACGCATTATTTACGAGCCAATCGATCGAAACCCTTGAAATTTTACT
Source organism: Orius laevigatus (assembly GCA_018703685.1). Taxonomy (NCBI): domain Eukaryota; kingdom Metazoa; phylum Arthropoda; class Insecta; order Hemiptera; family Anthocoridae; genus Orius; species Orius laevigatus. The sequence goes on from JAGWEN010001646.1 coordinate 10,741, forward strand.
CCGACCTTCATTTATTGTCTCAAAACACCGGAAGTCCTATTTTTAAACTTGAACCTCGTGGAAAAATCACAAAAATTAGGTCATCCATTGGCTAAAATTCTTTTTTCATCCTCAAGTTCAAGGCTTCTCTCATCAAGTCTTATTAACTCTTGACGTCAACATTCATATTAATTTTTTTTCCATTCACACGATTTTCTCCAATTTCAAAAGGATAAAAAAATTACAATTTTTTAAAGAATTTTTTTTATTTTAAATAATAAATAAAAGTAAAAAAAAATTGTTTATAAAACAATTGTTTGAAAAAACATCCTTCGCAGGTGGCTCAGAATTCTGAATACTGATGAGTGTCTTTTTGACCCATTCTGTAACAGAAAATTAATATCATTAATTTAAAATGCAAAATTTAACTATTTACTTTTGCTAAATTGATTATTGTAAAGATTAAAATTAAACTCACTTGAAAATAAATAAGCCCAGTCTTGTCGTCCTTTCTCCTTGGTTTCTTTGGTTTTTTACCACAACTGGACAAAAGAAAGGAAAAAAATTAGATTTTTTATGCATTTGGGGGGGATTTTGTTTGGTATTTGTTTTTTTTTGGAAATTTTAGCTTACCATGGTGATGTTGATAATCCAAAATTAAAGTTTAGCTCCTTTCGCTCTAAATGCGGACATCGAAAAAACTGAATTTTTCCTGTTGTTGTTGGCTTCTGGCCTTAAGATTTTGTCGATGACCTGACGTATCGTCGAGTGTCTTCTGTCGAACGGATTCGGAAACATTTTTTCTTTTTGAGATGATTTACACTTTTAAACTGGGAACTGTTTCACTGAGTAACTGAACGAGGATTGGCCCTGGGAAGGTCGACTCGTTCGCTTTTATAGGCGGAGGTGCCGGTCAGATGTTCGGGCGGTGGGGTTTTCCCCGTCTCGTGCCCCCGTCTCTCAAAAGCGCCCGTTTAGACTTAATTGGATCTACATCTACGTCAATACGGACTTTTTTCACATTCGTTATAAATAAATACTAAAGTGCATTTTTCCTATGACGTTGGAGTTAACAATTTCCGTAACTACTAGTTGATCAAATGATAAACTTATAATTATGTAGTAGGTATCAACTAGCCTATAAAACTGGCCTTATTCAGAGGCGGACTGGGACCTTAGGGTGTGGGTGGGTTTTCAGTTAAGGGGGCGCCCAGATGGGGGGGGGGGCAAAAAATTTTAACAGAAAATTGGCTTTTAGAAAAATATATTAGGCAAAAACAGACCCAAACTTTTTGACAGTGCGCCCCCCTATTAAACAAATTAAATCCTTTGCCCCTCTCCCCACCCCAAAGTTTTGAATGTTAACTTTGAGGTTTTTGGATGAAATTTGGGGTTTAAAATGTTGATTTTAACGGTTTTTGACAAAAGAAATTGCACTTAAAACGTTGATTTTGAGATTTTTTGACAAAAATATTTGCTCTTATAATCATGATTTTGAGGTTTTTGACAAAAAATTGTCAATTTAAAGTTAATTTTGAGGTTTCTTGACGAAAATTAGGCATCACAAATGTTGATTTCGAGGTTTTTTGACCAATATTAGGCTTTAAAAGTGTTGATTTTGACGTTTTTGGAAGAAAATTAGGCATCATAAATGTTGATTTCGAGGTTTTTTGACCAAATTAAGCTTTAAAAATGTTGATTTTGAGGTTTTTGACGAAAATTTGGCTTTTTAAATGTTATTTCGAGGTTTTCGGACGACAATTAGGCTTCATAAACGTTGATTTTATGGTTTTTGACCAAAATTAGGCTTTAAAAATGTTGATTTTGAGGTTTTTGGGGATATTTGCACACAAAAAAATCTTGAGCTTTCCACCCTGGGGACAGCTTACGACCCCCAGTTTGGGAGCCACTGAGAAAAAATAACGCAAAAAAAAAACTGAAACGGGGGGGGGCGCCTCTACGTATTCACGGGAGGGCGCGGGTGGGTTCTGTCCCCCCCCCCCGGCCAGTCCGCCCCTGGCCTTATTTGTCATAAAGGAATAGTTATAAGGGCCCCTAGTGTCCAAAAATTATCAAAAATCAAGCTAAAAAGGGCACTTTTCGTCGTAAAGGAACAAAATCTACTTAAAACGGCCCCATTTGTCTTAAAGGGATAGTATCTACGTGCCTAACTAAAAAGGATTAAAAATCGAGCTAAAAAGGGCCTTATTTGATATAAAGGAATATGTAGTATCTATTTAAACCGGCCCCTAGTGCCTAAAAAGGTCTGGTCTAGTCTGTCGCCTACTTTTTGCCTTTTAAAATTTCACTTTTTGGTGCAATGATGTTACATAATTTGAAGAAAGCTCATTAAAATAATAACCACCCCCTTCATCCACCAAAATAGAGATACCATGCTATAGAGAGAACACCCCCCCCCCTCCACCACCACAACACCATTTGTTAACGAAAAAAAGGTTTTTACTTCGAAAAATAGGTTCAGAGCCCTCAAAAAATCATTTTGATAACCGTTTAATGAATGAATTATCTAAATAGAACTGTAGTTTTTTCCCCCTAATCAAAAACTGGGATCGGCGATGGTCAATTTTTTTCAGTTGTGTTCATCTCTCTCTTTTTTTTTCTCAGACATCTCGTGATCCTTGATTTCTTTCAAGATAGCGTTATATCGCCTTTTAATTCGCGAGGACGATGTTTTTTTGTAATTTCTCAAATGAGATTATTCGGAGGGAAAAAAAAATTTATCGGAAGTGATGTTGGGGGGAGAAAAATGGCGTTTATGCAATATCGACCGCCCTAAACGATTATAACATTAATTATAATTTTTTTTTAAATCTAGGACAAAAAATTTTTTTTTAAATTTTTAAATAAACAACCAAAAAAAGTTTGTTTTTAAACTAAAATAAAAGCTTGGGCCTGTGGCCGTCATTTGCCTAATATTTGTGGTAAAGGATAAAAGGAATTTTAAAGCCAAATTAATGGCATATTTTATAAACTGTAAATAAATTTAAACAAAATTACAGTGAAACCTCCTGAAGCGGACACCTCTGCTAGAAGGACACCTCTGTTGGGCGTACAATTCTTACGGTCCCGGCAGAAGTATAGGGATTTCTTCACATTTGCCTCTCTCTTAGGCGGACCCTCTCTTGAACGGACGCGGACAGTAAAATCGAGTCCCCAGAAGGGCAAAAACCTCCGTTGGAAGGACAGGCGGGCTAAAGATTCGGATTATTTTTTGATTTTCTTGGAACCCTCAGCTCGTTGAATTATGCGCACCTGTGTTTACATCAACTACAAACGTAATTCTAAGAAATTTGTCATTTTCCAGTTCTTCAAATGCTTACGTCGTTGTTTTATGCCATTATTCCTCAGTTTCGTTTCAAACATGCCCCCAAGTTAATCCCCCAATTTCGGACTTCTTTAAAAATAAATAAAACTTTTTTTATGGCAATTTTTTTTTAATTCAACCTTATTAATGTACATAATATGTACATAGATACGTATGTAGATAAATACATACATATCTACACTTTTTTCCTATCCCCTCTGTTAAAAGGACACCTCCGCTGGGCGGACAATTTCTACGGTCCCATGGCTGTCCGCCTAAGAGAGGTTTCACTGTATTTCAAATTAATGAATTCAATAACTGGCGCACGAATGAAAAAAATAAAAATTCCTTTTATTTCACTCCCCTGTCTGATGCCTCAAAAATTAGGCAAATGGCAGCCACGGTCTTGCCACCCTATAGAACTAAATTCCCTTCTCATTCACCATAATTTATTTCCTGTGTTGTAAAATTTGTTTTTTCGAGATTGAACAAATTATAAATGCAGGGTTGATAATCACTTTCATGCAATATTAAAGATTTTTTAATGACATAATTTTTATCATTGACACCCCAAAATCGATTAGAGTTTTAAGGTCATGAAACTATAATTTTTATCTTATTATTTCCCTTTATTAATTCAACAATGACATAAATTCTTCTTGAAGGAGATCCAATCAAGGAATTTCAGAGCAATTTTTCCATGTTGACATCGTCGATACAAATGTAAATTATCGCGAAAAATAACGATTTTTTAAATTTGAAATATGGGTATGCATATACTGAAGTAAAACTTCGTTATAAGGCTTATAACGCTCTTCTGGGGACCGAGTAAAAGAAGCGCTATAACCGGGAAAGCGCTATAAGCGGGAAGTCATAAAAATCCTTAAAAATAGCTTAAAAATTTATTTTTAAATTGATAAATGTACATGATAGGCAAATCTTTGGAATGAATACGGAAAAAAAAAACTTTTTTTAAAGTTTTTAGGGGGCGAAACGAAAAGGAAAAAAAAAAGTCATGTCCGACAAAGATCAAAAGTCAGTTTGACCCTAGGGGGTCTGGAAGACCCTTCCCCAAAAACCCGAATCCGACGGTATTACAATAACTTCTCTTTGAGAAAGTTATTAGGAAGCACTGAGGACTCACTTTTTGATATTTCGGCTTTTTGGGCCTTAGTCAGAGAGTGTCGAAATTCTAAAGTAACGCTATTTTTTCTTTAATCTAGAATGATCTCCCCGAAATTTGAATTAACTATTAAGTAATGTTCAGGGGCGGACTGGCCCGGGGGGGGGGTGGACAGAACCCACCCGCGAATACGTAGAGGCGCCCCACCCCCTGGTCAGTTTTTTTTTTTTTTTGCATTATTTTTCCTCAGTGGCTCCCAAACTGGGGCTCTCAAAATCAAGGTTTTAAGAGCCAAATTTTCTTCAAAAACCTCAAAATCAACATTTTAAAAGCCTAATTTTGGTCAAAAAACCTCGAAATCAACATTTAAGATGCCTAATTTTCGTCCAAAAACCTCAAAATCAACATTTTAAAAGCTAAATTTTCGTCAAAAAACAAAAACAAAAAACCCCTCAAAATCAACATTTATAATTGCCTAATTATTTTCGTCAAAAAAAACCCCTCAAAATCAACTTTAAATTGACAATTTTTCGTCAAAATCTCCAAATCATGGTTGTAAGACCAATTTTTGTCAAAAAATCTCAAAATGAACGTTTTAAGTGCAATTTTTTTCGTCCAAAAACCTCGAAATCAACATTTTCAAAACCTAATTTTGGTCAAAAAACCTCGAAATCAACATTTATGATGCCTAATTTTCGTCCAAAAACCTCGAAATCAACACTTTTAAAGCCTAATTTTGGTCAAAAAAACCTCAAAATCAACTTTGAATTGACAATTTTTTGTCAAAAACCTCAAATTCATGATTACAAGAGGAAATATTTTTGTCAAAAAATCTCAAAACCAACGTTTTAAGTGAAATTTCTTTTGTCAAAAACCGTTAAAATCAACATTTTAAACCCCAAATTTCATCCAAAAACCTCAAAGTTAACATTCAAAACTTTGGGGGGGGGGGGCAAAGGAAAAAATTTGTTTAAAAGAGGGGCGCACTGTGAAAAAGTTTAGGAACTTCTGTTTTTGCCTAATACATTTTTCTAAAAGCCAATTTTCTGTTAAATTTTTTTGCCCCCCTCCCCCCCCCATCCGGGCGCCCCTTAACTGAAAACCCACCCACACCCTAAGGTCCCAGTCCGCCCCTGGTAATGTTTACTCCTCTGACGGAAAAAAATATATAAATAAAAATTCGAAGCTGACTTCTGAATTCGTGGAAACATATTGTATAGGTTTGTTTACATAAATTCATTGAATCTGCACTTTCTCAGAATCCATCATGAGAAAGCATCCTTTTTTTAGGATAAAACGTCTTTTATCTTAATTGGTTTTTGAAAAATTGCACTCGACATCACTTTTTGTCTAATCCTGTACAAAGAAATGACAAAATGTGAAGAAAAAATTGTTTTTTCTTCCATCGAAGCGCTATAAACAGGGAATTGGAGCGTTAAAACGAACAAAATTCCTTTGGAAATACACCCCCATGGACCGGGACCAGGGAAAAAGAGCGTTACAACCGGGAAATCGTTATAAACGGGAGCGTTATAACGAAGTTTTATGTATGTGGTCTTTTTAGGAAGTTCCGTCAAAGCAATCTTCAGACAATAAATACTAGAAACTGAATTGGTTTTGCCTTTACGTAAAACCGTTCGTAAATGTTCATGACGAGCTCATTAATATTTAAAAAACGTGTCGATAAAGCAGTAAACTCGTCAGATTCTTTAAAAAAAACTCCTATGACGTCCTTAAAACCAGTTTCGCATGTCGGGGATTACAATCAAAAAATGGGTTTCTCGTTATTTGCTTCTTTTTTTCTTTTTCTTTTTTTTTTTCTTCTTCTTTTTTTTTCTTCTTCTTTTTTTCTCCCGTCCTTAGTTTGTTCTCAATGATATTTTTATTTTTGTTCAAATCAAGGATTAATTGCTTTATTTATAAAAATCTTCGCCGGAATTAGGATCTTATCATTGAGGCCATTTTTCAGGCCTCTTTATCTCAGCTCTCAAAAATGTTGCCCAAAAAATCCCTTCAGGGGCGGACTGGGACCTTAGGGTGTGGGTGGGTTTTCAGTTAAGGGGGCGCCCGGATTGGGGGGGGGGCAAAAAAATTTAACAGAAAATTGGCTTTTAGAAAAATATATTAGGCAAAAACAGAGGTTCCCAAACTTTTTCACAGTGCGCCCCCCTTTTAAACAAATTAAATCCTTTGCAAGTTATGAATGTTAACTTTTGACTGTTAACTAAGATTTGGGTTTTAAAATGTTGATTTTAACGGTTTTTGACATAAGAAATTTCACTTAAAACGTTGATTTTGAGATTTTTTGACAAAAATATTTCCTCTTATAATCATGATTTTGAGGTTTTTGACAAAATATTGTCAATTTAAAGTTGATTTTGAGGTTTTTTGACGAAAATTATGCATCATAAATGTTGATTTCGAGGTTTTTGGACGAAAAAAATTGCACTTAAAACGTTCATTTTGAGATTTTTTTGACAAAAATTTGTCTTACAACCATGATTTGGAGATTTTGACGAAAAATTGTCAATTTAAAGTTGATTTTGAGGTTTTGTTTCAATTCTATTCTTTATCGTCTAATTTTGTGTTTTTATGCTTCAGGAGCCTGTAATATACAATTTAACAAAACAATTTTTGTTTGTTGAAAATGGTGGTTTTTAATCTCGTATAATTAATATAAAACTACCTACTTTGTAATTACTAATTATTATCAATAAAAATAACACCTTCATTTATTTATTTTTCTTCCCCCTCCCAATTTTGATAGGTAATGAAGGATTTAATATTAACAAAATCATAATAGGGTTATCACTAAAATAATATAAAAAAAAATATTGATAAAATCAGAAAAATAATCGCAAAAACTACTGCGAAGAAGGCTAAAAAAAATTTCACAACTAAATACGATAAGCGATCTATTTCGAACACGTTTCCGTTATTCGAACTTGTGATTTTTAAAACAAATTTCATTTCTTATGAAATTTTTAATAATAGAACGCTGAAAAAGGGAGAATTTTTTTTTGTTTATTTGAAGCGTCATTTAACAATATGAAAACAATTATTGGACGCAAAAATAATGAGAAATTCGATTTAAATTGTTGACCTAAATCAAATTGCTGATGAAAATAGTAAGAATTGTCCTCCATGCATCTAGATACTTGAAAGTTGAAAAAAAGAAAATGAATGGGAATGACACTAGTGACGTCAGAGGCTAATGTTTATAACCTTCGTGTGGTTCTTAGGTTATAAACGTTACCTCCTTATCGTAATTAACACGGTAATTAAGATTTTGAATTAATAAATTAATCACCTATAAAATAACTTTTTAATAGATTATATTTAATGTTTCCTAAACAAAAAAGAGAAATGAGGTTACCATGAATAAATGAATCATTTTCTCATGTATAAAAAAAGAAATCCCAACTTGGTCTTTGTTTACGCACACTTGTTGACATTGAACTACCAGGGATTTTTTTAGCGTAATTTCTTAATAATTGAGTTCCTTTGTTTAAGAATGTTTCATATTGGAAAAAGTCCTGACTAATCAGTTTATAATTGAATCGATTTTCGAGGTCGCACTTTATTCTTGTTTACTTAAATTTTTCATCCTTGATTTTTGGCGTCTTAACCCTGGACGATGTGCACACCAATTATCTCGAATGTGACAAATATTACACAATCGATGCCTATTTTAAGTGTACAGCTTTCTTCGAGCTAATCTCCAGATTGGCAATTGTATCGACCTTGGACAAAATTTCTTCCTATAGATAGCTCTTATGACATTTTTGTTTAATTTGGCCTAAAATGTGCATCTAGGCAGTTTTTTGGGTTAGAAAAACGAATCTGAGGTCTATTTTTCGATATAAAAATATTTTTTTCGTCCACAACTAAGGGGGTTGACTCACTACCTACCTGCACACTTTCGAAACCCAAAATTTTCATTTTTCTATTTGGTCCTAAATGTGCATTTAGACAGTTTTTTGGGTAAAAAATGCTAATATGAGGTCTGTTTTGAGATTTATTAGTAATTTGTCGTTGAAACAAAGAGGGGACTAATTATTTCATACTTGTAGAGCCAATTTTTTTCTGCCCAAAATGTGCAAACTAAGGGTTATTTTGACCTTTTGACATTCGTGGCATAATGTGAAGCAATCAGGAATTTTATCTAACGATGACTGTTGACAAATTTCATTATTCAATTTACATAAATCGAGCGTTTCCTGTCTATTCAGGACGGAAAATTTAAAAAAAGAAAAGTTTCAGTTATTTTCCCTAATTGATAAGTCCGAACTGTTCATTATCTAAACAATAGAAACAATATTTTATTTATAGACTAAATTTTTGTCAAGGACTTTTTTTCTCACTTATTTTCATGACGTTTTCCGATATTTTTAATCTAAAATAAAAAAAATTAAGGGATTTTTTATTCTGTCCTAGTCATCCTTGAGTTCATAGTCAATGAACGTAGAGAGTCCCAGGTTCAAGGATGATCGGTTCATTCTTTTTATTTATTTGTTGCTTTCTAAAACTGTGACAACTGAAAAATAAGTGGAACATTTTCACTTAAAAAAAAAAAAAAAAAAAAAAAAAAAGAGGGTGGTTTTGGTGAATGCTTGTTATGGCGGTATACTTATTATGCTGAAAATGGTAGTCAAGGACGCTGGATAATTTGGGTATGCTGGGTATACGAAGAATGCAGGATATGGAGCGTAAGATGCAGGATAAGTTGGGTGGACAGGGGCGGACTGGGACCTTAGGGTGTGGGTGGGGTTTTCAGTTAAGGGGGCGCCCGGATGAAACATTTTAACAGAAAGTTGGCTTTTAGAAAAATATATTAGGCAAAAACAGAGGTTCCCAAACTTTTTCACAGTGCGCCCCCCTTTTTAACAAATTAAATCCTTTGCCCCCCCCCCAAAGTTTTGAATGTTAACTTTGAGGTTTTTGGATGAAATTTGGGGTTTAAAATGTTGATTTTAACGGTTTTTGACAAAAGAAATTTC
>JAGWEN010001647.1:0-20165 GCA_018703685.1 Orius laevigatus
AGTGGGGTGGGGGGAGTTTGGTGGGGGGAAATTCGGATTTTGGTGGAGATTGGATGGTTGTAGTGTAGGTTCGGTTAGGTGAAGTTGTGTTTGTTGTTAGATCCAGTGGGGGCGTTTGGTTTTCGTGGAGTGAGGGGAGTTTTGGGGTGAGGAGGTGATCTAGTGGGGGCGATTTTTGGTTTCCGTTGAGTTGTGTTTGGTGGAGGAGTTCCTGGAGTGAGATTTGGTTTCGTGAGTGGGGAGTGTGTGTGCCATCCGTGCGGGTTTTTGCGGAGTTGGGTGGGTGTAGGGGTGGGGAGGGTTAGTGAAGTAAGTTTGGGGTGTAGTGGTGAGGGGATTTGTTAGGTGGGGTGTGTGAGTGTGGGCGAGTTAGGTGGGGTGTAGTGGTGGGGACGTAGGGTGGGTGTCTGGTTGGGGTAATTTGGGTGCCTGGTGGAGTAGTGATGCGCTGTAAATGGTCTCGCTTTGGGTGTGGGTGTAGTTGAAGTTTGTTTTTCGTGGAATGGGTGTACACTAGTTATTCTTACCTGTCTTGTTTCTGATGGGGAATCCAAATTTGATATCTCGAACTTGGTGGTGTTAGAAAATAGTCGACTTCCTCGTTCCAGGCACGTTGCTCATGATCATCCCGGTGCTGCGGTCGCTACTGCTTTCAAATGCTGCTCTTACGGCCTACGCGTAGAAACCCCAAAGCCCACTTGAGAGCCAATAGTGATGACCAGAAAATCGGCAAGTGGCTTTCAGAATTCTCTTCGCCTTTGATCTCCACTGATATCTGGCGAACAAGTTTGTTCCTCCGTAATGGCACTCGAAAAGGCAAAGGGTGATCTTGTCGGAGACGACTTTGGCCGGAAGGCCGCAGAGTGATGTGTCCTCGCGTTGGATGATCCGCGTGCTGCAACTTTCGGCTATCGCGTACATCAACACATCAAAACGCCTGTAAACGTCGTTCTTTGGTTTTATATCTTGATTTCCTTGATGTTTTGGAAGTTCGTCGATATTCTCTTGGAGGAGCGAACACATAGACCTTCTGCATCTCGCCCGCAACGTCGCTTAGAATGGATTTCGTTGCGCATCTCCTTTGGTGACGCATCATCTTCCCAATGTGACCTCAGGGACGTAAATTACAATGTTTAGCATTTGGTCGAGGACCAGCGTGTCCTCATGACGGAAAGCTTTTTGCTGCTCGCTTTGGAGACTATCTTAGGTCGACTTTTGTATTCGGGTTTTGGTCGACGATCGCACTCAAGGAGAACCCTTTCATCACATAGAAGCCGTCGCCAATGGCAGTGGTCGATTCGGAACAAAAGTTGGGGCGGTTCCGTCTTCTTCTCCCCTCCGCGCCGATCAGGATTTCCCTAAGGCTTTCACTGGAAGACTGCGAGTTTAGCTAGTTTGGACATCAGTCGAATGATTCACGTCGGGAAAGTTTCGGATTTGAACGATTCAAGTCGAGTTCGATCTTTTGTGCCAATCAGTCACTAGCCGTATTTGGTCCATTTGTGTGGTACAGAAGAGACGCTCCGGGCGCGTGCTTGAGCATCCTTTCTTTCCACCGCTTTGACGCATCATCTCTCTCGGATCCCTGAAATGGACACAAGCAGTTTTCCGTCCTTTAGACACCAATAACTCAAAGGGTTGCCCTTTAGGGTATAAAACGCGTTTAATATTATGGAAGAGGGCCTTTAAACGAGCTTTCCTTCCAAAATGGGGTCTAACTGAAAAATCGGTTCAGATCGTTCTGTGCGATATGTTGGGATTGAAGTTGGCATTATTTCATGCGTTTGCAGTTTCAGGACTGTGAGACCCACATATCTTGAAACGGTTCTATTTAGGGCCTAACACTCTACTTAATCTTTTTGAAAGGCTAGTAAAAATAGAGCTTTTCCTGAAAATGGGTCTAACAGAAAATCGGTCAGGCGTTCTTGAGATATGTTGGTTTGAAGACGTGCCATCGCACTTTGACTGTTTAACAAGACATTGATTAGATTATGGGCTTCTCGTCGTGACATCTTTCATCGCCCAGTAGCATCCAGCCCGGTGACCGAGGCCACAGAAGTTTTTCCTGCGTTTCAAATCAAATTCGTTGACCGCTTTTCTGGATATGGCCAAAACGAGAAGAAAGAACACGATGAATGGAGCCATCAGAAGGCCTAGCACGTCGTTCAAATTACTTCCTGAGATGATTGCATTCTAACGACACAATTTTTTAAAAGGCTCATATCTTAAAATGTTTTTTCATTCTACTTACGTTTAAAGCCATTAGTTTTTGAACTTGATGCGCCGTCAATCAAAGAGAAGAGATCGAAAAAGATATAAATGTTACAAATAACAGATTCGCTTTGTTCTTTCACTAAATCTCCTCCTTTTCGGTAGCAGTTATTCTCGTGCGGAGAAGTCCTCCAAAAGTAACTGAAATAAATAATAAAAGTAATATAAATTAATTTCTTTACTTGTGGACTTCAAATTATTGTGAAAGCGGCTTTGAATTGGAAATGTTTTCTGCGACTCCTCGATTTCTATAAGCGCGTGTTTTGTCAAATGATTTGAAAATGCTGTCAATGTGCTTTTTCGCCCTGTTTAGCATAAAGCGATCGTTAATAGAGATCATGATCTCTAACGGTTGGACTTTGTAGTAAGAACCATTTTTACAACAGCCACCTGACACAGACCGGTCCTGACGACTTTCCTTTTGACCAGAAATTCCCCTGATCAACTTACTACTATCTAACGGTTTAGCCACGCCCCATGTACCAATCAGAGGCTTTAGATCGATGTCACACACGGTATCACCACCCACCCATGACCAATGTGATAGGCCTTTAGTAATCGATAAGACCAGTGCATCATGACTAATCAGAGGCCTTTAGATCGATTAAGCCACTCCCCATGACGCAATCAGAGGCTTTAGAGAGTCGATTACTCGAGCCACTCCCCATGACCAATCCAGCAGGCCATCTACATATCCATTAAGCCACTCACTAAAGAAGCCCATTCCCAATATAGATGCACTTCGATTGGCTCAAAACGACCACGCCCAATGACGCTACTCAAAGGTCCGTTAGATCGTCGTTATATGCCACCCCACCATGACCATTAGAGGCCTTTGAGATCGATTATGCTCACATGACCAATTAGAGGCCTTTAGTATCGATTAGAGCCACTCCCTATTCCCATAGATAAGAAAGAGCCTTCAGATTGATCAAGCCACTCCCTATGACCTAGACGAATCAGCAGAGCCTTTAGATTGATCAAGCCACTCCCTATGACGTAATCAGAGGCGCTTTGAGTCAATTAGCCACTCTCCCTATGACCAATCAGAGCTTTTAGATCGATTAAGCCACTCCCTAGGACCATCAGGACGGCTGTTAGATGCGATTAAGGCCACATATCCCGCAGTTCCAAAAGATGCCTCAGATTGATCAGCCACTCCCTATGACGCAGCAGAGGCCTTAAGATCTCGATAAGAGCCCTCCCCAATTCCAATAGATGCTTCAGATTAATCAAGCCACGGCTCGGCTCCATGACCAATCAGAGGCCTCCATATAGTTCTAGCTATAAGTATATAGTTCTAGCCCACGCCCCAACCAATCAGTGTACTATTAGCTTGACCAATCTTCACATCACCAATCAAGTTTTCCATGAATTTCATTCAAACATTTTTGAGGAAATTTCGAGTTCAATGCAATATTGGTAACCATGGTAGCACAAACTGTTTGTTAACCGAATACCGCGAAGATGCTCAAACTTTGAAGTTTGTGCAAACTGAAAATCATCATTTTTGTTAGCTTCGACTTCGTTTTTTCCCATTTCGGACATTTTGCTAAGATGACGTCTGTAAAATTCAAGTATGTAAATTGATAATTAGTTATCCATTATTTATTATTCATTTTAGGACCTATCAGATATCGGAGTCTTTCCTGAAAGTTTAAAGTTGGGAAAAGTATATAAAGAGATTTTTCCACAAATCATGTCCTCCTGATTGGTGGACATGTTTCGTTGGCAGTTGTGTCGTGGAGCGCGATTTGAAGAAGAAAATCGGACGTCAAACAGTGATGAGAGAAGACAGACAATTTGATTTATCGAAACGTCCAACTGCGATCGACGATCGACCCCTGAAGTGATGAAAAGGAGATGCGGAGGCGGCCGAAAAGCCCGAATTGACCCTCGATCATTCCGCTCGACATTTGAAAGAAGTCGCTCGCTCCCCTCGTTTGCTCAAATCTTCAGCGGAAAATTTGCAACGAAAACAACGTCGCCTCACGACTCGTCCCCATTCGGCCGCTTCACAGTCCGTCATCTTTGCGTCTCCCTTTTAACAACTCCGGCCAACTTGATATCAGTCCGATTTAAAAACAATTGCTAAAAGTAAGTGGGGGGAGGGAGGAACGGGGGGGAATTTGTGGCAGGGGCGGACTTGCCCGGGAGGGTGGGGGGGGACTCAGAAATGAGGCTCCCCCAAAACCGGAGGATTCGACCCGCGTAAGCTGTCCGCAGGGGGTGAGGGAAAGCTTAAGATTTTTTCTTTGAGTGTGAAAATATATCCCCAAAAATTCCTGAAAAACACGTCAAAATCAACATTTGTAAAGCCTAATTTTCGTAAAAAAAAAAAAAAAAAAAAAAAGAAAAAAAAAAAAAAAAAAAAAAAAAAAAAAAAAAAAAAAAAAAAAAAAAAAAAAAAAAAAAAAAAAAAAAAAAAAAAAAAAAAAACAAAAAACGAAATCAACGATGTGTGAATTACTAATTTTCGTCAAAAAACCTCAAAATCAACATATAAAGACGCCAAATTTTCCGATCACACCTCAAAATCCACATCTAAAAAGTAGCTTAATAATTTTGGTTACCCTCAAAATCAACAAGCACAAATTTCACTAAAAAACAAAATCAAAACAACAAGCCAAATTTCGAACACAAAATAACAAAAACAATCAAATATTTAAAGTCTAATTTTCGTCACGCTGCAAATCAACATTTGTAAAGCCCAATTTGTTTTAAGAAAACAACCCATCAAAATTCAACATATATGAAGCCTAAATTTTTGTCGTATCAAAAACACCTTAAAACAAATCATCAACTTTAAAATTCAAAGCAAATTATTGGTCACAAAACCTCAACATTAACGATTTGTAAAACTAATTTTGGTTAATAAAACAAAAAACAAAACTCAAAAATCACATTTATGATGCCTAATTTTCGTCGCACAAAAACCTCTTATTTCAACATTTATAAAGTGCAAATTTTCCACGTCAAAAACCTTAAAATCACATTTATAAATAGCCTAATTTTCGTCGTCAAAAAACCTTTAAAAGTCAACTTTAAAATTGGCAATTTTTGTCAAAAAGAAGCTCCAAATCATGGTATATAAGAGCAAATGTGTCAAAAATCTCAAAATCAACGTTTTAAGATGTGCATTTCTTTTATCAACCCCACCAACCTCCACGCGAATCAACATTTACAAAGCCCAAGCCCTAAGGTCCCAGGCCGCCCTGATTTGTGGAACATGGGGGACGGTAGAGGGATTGGAAGTGTGGTGTGTGATGTGCAAGCTATGGGGAGGTGGTGGGATGTGTAGGAGAGGTGGGGGCGGTAGATGACTAGTAAGGGACTAAGATGTACTGTCATCGGTGATTGGTACTATCCCAACCTCCCCTCTCACCTCCCCTCATGGTGCGAGGGGTATTTAAGTTTTGCCTTCTGGGATGAGTTCATCTAGAGCCAAATTTGTTGTTTCAGATTCGACCAAAACGAAAAGAACAAAACAAAATGGATCCTTGGCTCCATAATCGTCATTTCTCTTTGTTTTCTAGCCAAACAACGCCTCTTAACCAAACAAAACGTTTTATTATAAAAATATTATAAATTATTCCTTGTATTTCTTGACTCCTTTCTCAAGGATGTCCTCCACGTGGTTGAGCGACGCGCCATTTTATCGAGTCCATTCAAATGTTGGACAATACTGTAAGAATAATAAATATGATTTGAGCATTTTTCTTTCAGTATCACACTTACACAATGTAAAGTCTCAAAATTGGGTACAGAAGAGAACCTTTGCTTTCTCAATAGGATCTCAAACCATCCAGTTTCATCATTGTCTATATTTTTCTTAGACTTTGAAGTGTAATGCTTTTAATTTTTTCGATTACGAATACCAAGCTGAGTTTTGGGTGTCTTTCCGTAGCTTTCGTTTTTGTCTCATCGGACCGCTAGGTATTTTATCCGTTGCATTATTCGCACAAAATGTTCTGCTCTCGCAGATCTTCCTATGACTACGAATCTTTTAAATTTTTTGTTTGAAAAGTCGTCAACTTACATTCTGAGGGGTCATCGTGTTTCCTTCGAGACTGTGACTAGTTCTTCCGATCTTCCGACGACGTGAATCCACTGAAGTCGCCTGTTGAAAATTTCACCTGAATCAAGATTTTCTGCTTCCAAAATCTTATTTTGTTGTAGGAGCAAACTAGTTTTTAAATCCCTAGTTTTTTGCTCCTCCTATTTTTGAAAAACTGTCAAATCGGGACTTTTTTGTCAGTTTTTGAGACGTCCTGCTCGAAACTATGAAAGTTCTAGGGACTCGACCACTTAGTACAAAATGAAAGATTATTAAATTCTGCTTCTAATGAATTTAAAGAAGTCAAAATCGGTCCAGCCGTTTATGAGAGAGAGAGAGCTATAAATATAAGGTCCTACAAAAAAGTCTTAATTGACCATCGATATCTCCTGAACGGCTGGACCGATTTTGACTTTTGAAAGCTCATTAGATGCAGAATTTAATAATCTTTTATTATGTACTAAGTGGTCGAGTCGCTGGAACCAATACTTTTCGAGCTAGAGGACAAAAACGAAACAAAAGTGCCGCCCTAAATGGAAACTCAGGAGAGTGGGATGCAAAACCTTAGATTTAGAACGGCAAAAAATCAAATATTTTACCTGAAGAAGGAAGGACAAGAAAATCGCGAGGAAGAACATATTGGAGAATGAATATTTTTACTATTTTTTAAAACGTTTTTAATTACATAATAAGCTAACATGGCAAATATCACAGTCTTTGTTTTATAAACACGAAAATTTGTTTCTAAAAGAAATCCTTGAAAACAGCAAGAGTTGTCAAAATCCAAAAAGCTGGCTTGCGATCAGGCGAGAGTCCGATTTCAGTGGTAAACTCGGACGTGAATTTCGTCAAAGATTTTTCTTCGTCTTTCAATTTTTGTCTTAATTCCTCATTTTCGGTTATGATGACTAGTTGGTTTTCGATATCTCTTTGGACTGATCGAGAGCCAAAATTTGAAGATCCGATAAGAGTCAAAGATGGTAAATTTTGACCTTTAAAGGTAAACCAAAGTCCTTTGGCGTGGTAAGTCCATTTCGGGCGGCTGTACTCGAACATGGAGATTCTAAACGTTTGTTTTGAGTTTTTGACCAAATTGAGGAATTTCAATGCCAGGCCTGTATACGCGCCAGGGATTCCTCCCGCCAAACCTCCAGCCTTTAAAAAACCGTTGGCCTAAAAATTAATTTTAGTTAAAAAAAAACAGAGATGGGCAAAATTTTGTTTATAATTAATATGAATACTAATTTATTCAGATTTATTTTTTATTTTTTAAATACAATTACAAATAAAATTGTATTCGTAAATAAGAATACGAATTCGTCCAGTAAAGAAGTGAATTCACAACTTATGAGTAAATTCAAAACTTATTTGAGACTGAATTCACAATTTGGTGTGATTTCACACCTTATTTAGAATGTGAATTCACAAATTGTTTGGATTGCGAATTCACACCTGTGAATTCACAAACTTAAACAGTGAATAACTGACTGGAATTGAAATTTTTTACTGCTGTGAATTCACAGATAGGAGTTAATTTTTACTGGACTGTGAATCACAAATTAGAGGACTTAACTGACTGGTGAATTCACATCTGGAGTGAATTTTACTGAGCTGAGAATTCACACATTAGGAGTGAATTTTTAACTGGACTGTGAATTCACAAATTAGGAGTAAATTTTTAACTGGACTGTGAATTCACAAATTAGGAGTGAATTTTTAACTGGACTGTGAATTCACAAATTAGGAGTGAATTTTTTAACTGAACTGTGAATTCACAAATTAGGAGTAAATTTTTAACTGGACTGTGAATTCACAAATTAGGAGTTAATTTTTAACTGGACTGTGAATTCACAGATTAGGAGTGAATTTTAACTGGACTGAGAATTCACAAATTACCAGCAAATTTTTTAACTGGACTGTGAATTCAAAACTTAGGAGTAAATTTTTAACTTGACTGTGAATTCACAAATTAGGAGTGAATTTTTAACTGAACTGTGAATTCACAAATCAGGAGTGAATTTTAACTGGACTGTGAATTCACAAATTAGGAGTGAATTTTTAACTGGACTGTGAATTCACAAATTAGGAGTGACTTTTTAACTGGTCTGTGAATTCACAAATTAGGAGTGAATTTTTAACTGGACTGTGAATTCACAAATTAGGAGTGAAATTTTTTAACTGACTGTGAATTCACAAATTAGGAGTAAATTTTTAACTGGACTGTGAATTCACAAATTAGGAGTAAATTTTTAACTGTCTGTGAATTCACAAATTAGGAGTAAATTTTTAACTGACTGTGAATTCACAAATCAGGAGTGAATTTTTAACTGGAATGTGAATTCACAAATTAGGAGCGAATTTTAAACCGGACTGTGAATTCACAAATTAGGAGCAAAATTTTTAACTGAACTGTGAATTCACAAATTAGGAGTAAATTTTTTTAACTGGACTGTAAATTCACAACTTAGGAGTAAATTTTTAACTGGTCTGTGAATTCACAAATCAGGACTGAATTTTTACCTGGAATGTGAATTCACACATTAAGAGTGAATTTTTAACTGGTCTGTGAATTCACAAATTAGGAGCGAATTTTAAACCGGACTGTGAATTCACAAATGAGGAGTAAATTTTTTTTAACTGGACTGTAAATTCACAACTTAGGAGTAAATTTTTAACTGGTCGGTGAATTCACAAATCAGGAGTAAATTTTTAACTGAACTGTGAATTCATAACTTAGGAGTGAATTCGTAACTGGGCTATGAATTGTCAACTTATTTGGACAGTGAATTTACAACTTAAGACTGTAATTCACAACTTAGGGCTGTGAATTTACAACTTAGGTGTGAATTCACACTTTAACTGGACTGTGAATTCATAAAACTTTGCCCAAATCAGTAAAAAATTAAAAAAAAAATTTACTTTACCGTCGGATGAGCCATTATTATTGAAAAATTGGCTTTCGATTTGTTCAAAATGGTATCAACATATTGTTCTGTGAGGTTAAAATACCCAGTAGATAAAGTAATTTTGGATCCTTTTTTGGCCGTTTCTAGTATCTTTTTGGTTACCGACGAATCCTGGTGGACGCCCAAAGGTGGAAGTTCAAGTAACGGATAAATCCAAGTGTCGCATTCTAAACAAAAATTGTCACGAAACCAAAAACTTCCAAAAAATACCTTCGCTTTCCGATTCTTGTATCGCTTGTTGGTAATAACCCCATATTTTGTTTTTCGCTTCTTTTATGTATTTTTGTCGATCGGTTTTATAAGGATGGAATGACCTAGGAGTTAATGTGTCCGATTGGTCTAGGGCGAATGAGACGGAACTGATGTTTTGGACGAGTCCCCAATAGAAATCGGCGAGTTTTCGACATTTCCGAATCAAAATGTAGCGATCTTGCCGGTTCGTGAAGTAGTCCTCGCTGAGGTTCGCACTGTCTGACAAAAAAAGGTCACCAAACTAAAAAGGACATAGGGCTTACCCGCTGATGAGAACGGAGTCGTCGAAAAGGTAGAGTTTCATATGCTGAAGACCGACGAGTTCGTTGTATCTTTGAGGGAGTAGATACTTCAGGGGACCACGAAGCAATGGAGTATGGAACATCGAGACCTACGGATTTTAAATGCGAATATCACAAAAACGGTTGGATTTAGGGTAAAAAACCACTAAATATTATTGAAAGGTCTTTAAAAGAGCTTTCCAAAATGGGGTCTAACTTTAAAATCGGTCCAGCCGTTTTTGAGATATTTGGGTTTGAAGTTGGACTAGTAAATTCTTGCTTATTTGACTTTATATCCAAATATCTCAAAAACGGTTTGATTTAGGGCATAAAACCACTAAATATTATTGAAAGAACGTTAAAAAACCTTTCCAAAATGTGGTATAACTTGAAAATCGGTCCAGCGGTTCCCGAGATATAAGCGATTTGATTGAATAACACTTACCTGGCAATTTTCGTTTTTTAAAAGAGGGACGAGCATTTTACGCGAGTTCATTTTCCCTCTCGATCCTCGATTCGCGTCAATCAAAATGCTCACTTTTATGTCTTTCTCGCTCAATTTATCCTTTATGGTTTCCACCTTCGAAAAGAAAATTGGAAATTTTTTTTTAAGTTTTTGTTTAAACTTACGAGTTTTCTTTCGAGGGGTCCGGTGCCCAAATACAGCGATGCGAGCATTATTCGCTTTTCAGCATTTCGGCAGCCATCGAGAATCGCACGGTAGAACTCATCTGGATGCTGGAGGACAACGACCTAAAAAAAGTATCTTTTTAAAGGGTCATAATGACCACTATCAAACAGAACCAGAAAGGTCATTAAAAAGGCAAAAAACAGAGGGGTCTTTTTGACCCTTCAAACAATTCCAATGGGTCTTCAAGGCCCAGGTCTTGCTCAATATGATCATGGAGATTTCACTACCGTTTCCAGTGAGTTCATTAGGACTAATGTAGATGGGTCAAATTGACCCATTTTGGGACCATTTTTCTTTAAGGTCCAAATGACCCAAAGGAACATAAGAGATGCCTTGATCGTTGGGTTCCTTAAGATCTGATGGGTCAAATTGACCCATGTACCTCATTGTCCTGTTCTGTGGGGCATTAATGGCACCTAACACTTTAAAGGGGTTCCTGTTGAGTGTGATCTATGGGGTCATAATGACCCATAAACCCATAAGCAGGGTTATCATCAAATTAAATCGATGAGGTCTCTAAGACCCAAATTTCCCGATAGACTAGACAGGACCCAAATTTTATATTGGGGTCTTAATGACCCCAATGACAGGAAGTCTGATTGAAAGCCAGTTTTGTTCAATGAGGATGACCATAGTAGTTTCATTAGAATGAGTGGTCTTTCCGGTGTTTTATGGGGTCATAATGACCCCACAAACCTGAGGATCTAGAACACTGTCATGTTTTCAAGTGATCTTTCATACCACCATCAAAATAGCCATTGCAGTCCCCCTTAACCGATTCTAAATGACATACAATTGGGGTCATAATGACCCCTTAAACAAGACATTCGACCTAAAAGTTTAAAAATGATTGAATAACCTGTTCGCCTTTAATGGTGAACTTTGGTGCCGTCTGCTGAATCCAATGGAAGGAGTTGAGGATCGGAAAGGCGGAATCGAACGCCCTTTCAATCACTTGGAAAGCACCACGAATCATTTTTTACTCAATTAGTCCACAGGAAGTAAATTTTCAATGTTTAAAACACCCAAAATCATACAAATCGTTGTAAATTTCATGTTAAGATTCCTTATCAATAAGGAGGTTTCAAATTTCTTGGTAAGGTTACAGCACAGGTTGAGGGCGAGTTGCAGATCGGCTATACCAGGTTTGCCAACTCCCAGGTTGCTCAACTTATTCAACGAAGACTGTGAGAAAACAGTGTTACCAACTGCAACTTTCAAAACCGAGAATCTTAAGGGAGAGTTGTCCCCAAATTTTTCTAACCCAAGATTCTGGAAAATCAGTGTTGCCAATATTCCATTATAAACAACAAAAAACAGGAAAAACGTTTATACTTAAAGTATCTACATACATATTTAAGGACCTTAATGTTAAAACATAAAAAATAACAATATATACATAAAATTATGTACAAAATGTGAAAAATTTTGAGACATTTAGATTTAAAATTTTGAGTTCGGACTATTTTCTCAGCTTCCTGTGACGGATTAATGGCGGAGATTTTTATACAAGGGAGCCCTAAAAATTTCAAGTCGATCGATCCACAGGGTGTTGAGAAAACAGCAGTTGAAGACTTATTTACACTTATGGAACACAAAATATATTTAAACATTGAATAGTTAATAAATAAAAAATTAGGTTTGGAAAAATCTGATGTGCCTGTTGAGGCCACGTTGGGGACGAGGGTCTTTTGATCCCCATGGCAACGGCGGACGCTGGCTACGGCCGAATCGGACACCCTCGACCATTTCGTTCCCGTAGACTTGGTTTCGATCCCACATTTCACCTGGAAATTGTTTAAATATTAATTTGTATTTTTATACAAATTACCTTCTCTGTGGTAGGGATGGGAAGAGTAGAATCGCCCTCTTTCCATTCCGAAAGTGCGACCTCGTCCTCGCCCTCGGCTTTTGTCTTGCTGGACCGTTTTTGTATAGTTGGACGTCCCGGAGGTTTCCAAGGCGACGAAATCGTCAACGTGAAGCGAAGGAGGGCGAGAGGTGTTCGGAGGACGGGAGCGAAAAGTGTCCGAACTTCGCACATTTCCGCCTCGGATTCCTCCTCTACCGCGGGCTGGGGCGACAAACGGCTTTTTCGCTGCGCTGCTCACTTTCGCCTTCGGTCCTTGACTTTCTGGTGTCTCCGTCTTCCTCTCGTAGAGCTGAGCGATCGCTTCAGAAAGATTCACGACTCCCAAATCCGCTCGGGCGATTTCATACAAATCCACAGAAACCTTAAAAAATACCAAAATAATCGTTACATGGGGACTTCTTGGACTTACAAGATCAGATTCTTGTTCAGGGTCATCATTGTTTGGAGCAGAAAGCCAATAAGCAGCCGTCAATCTCTCCTCCTCCCTTTCATTCGTAAAAATCATCCGGAGAGAAAATTGCGTCAAAATTGGTTCCGGTGGAGGTAAAATTGGTTCAGGGATTTCTAAAAAATAACATAAAAAAATAAAATTTTGAAGTTTAAATACCAGATTTATCAACGGTTTTTTCTGAATCTGACAATTTGACAAAGAAAGCAGACAAGCTGGACAAAATCTGCTCGATTCCTTGTTGGCCGTCATCTTCCACTTTCTGAAACAACATAATTATTTCCAAAAGTAGGAACAAATAGAGGCGGGGGCGGACTGGGACCTTAGGGTGTGGGTGGGTTTTAATTTAAGGGGGCGACGGGCGCAGAAAATTGCTAGTTTCTGGAAAACTTAGGAAATAACTTTTTCAATTCTGAAAATTAGGCATTTATAACTGTTGATTTTGAGGTTTTTGACGAAAATTAGGCATCATAAATGTTGATTTTGTGGGTTTTACGAACATTAGGCTTTACAAAATATGTTGATTTTAAGGTTTTTGATGAAAATTTGGCGTTTTAAACGTTCATTTTGAGGTTTTTGGACGAAAATTAGGCATCACAATTAATGTTGACTTCGACGTTTTTTAGCGGATTTTTTTACGAAAATTAGGCTTTTTAAATGTTGATTTTGAGGTTTTTAGACCAAAATTGGGCTTTACAAATGTTGGTTTTGAGGTTTTTCACGAAGATTTGGCTTTATAAATGTTGATTTTGAGGTTTTTGATGCAAATGAGGCTTTAAAAATGTTGATTTTGAGGTTTTTGACGAAAATTTGGGCTTTACAAATGTTGATTTTGAGGTTTTTGGACAAAAATTAGGCTTCATAAATCTTGATTTCAAGGTTTTTTGACAAAATTAGGCTTTGCAAATGTTGATTTTGAGGTTTTTGACAAAATTTGGGTTATAATTTTTTTTTTTTTTTTTTTTTTTTACGAAAACAAGGCTTCATAAA
This sequence comes from Orius laevigatus, assembly GCA_018703685.1. NCBI lineage: Eukaryota > Metazoa > Arthropoda > Insecta > Hemiptera > Anthocoridae > Orius > Orius laevigatus. The sequence goes on from JAGWEN010001647.1 coordinate 13,830, forward strand.
TGTTGATTTCATTTCGAGGTTTTTTTTTTTGACGAAAATGAGGCTTTACAAATGTTGACTTAGAGGTTTTTCACGAAAATTTGGCTTTACGAATGTTGATTTTGAGGTTTTTTGACGAAAAGTAGGCTTTGAAAATATTGATTTTAAGGTTTTTTACGGAAATTTAGGCTTTTTAAATGTTGATTTTGAGGTTTTTGGACAAAAATTAGGCTTCATAAATGTTGATTTCGAGGTTTTTAGACCAAAATTGGGCTTTACAAATGTTGGTTTTGAGGTTTTTCACGAAGATTTGGCTTTATAAATGTTGATTTTGAGGTTTTTGATGCAAATGAGGCTTTAAAAATGTTGATTTTGAGGTTTTTGACGAAAATTTGGCTTTATAAATGTTGATTTTGAGGTTTTTGATGCAAATGAGGCTTTAAAAATGTTGATTTTGAGGTTTTTGACGAAAATTTGGGCTTTACAAATGTTGATTTTGAGGTTTTTGGACAAAAATTAGGCTTTGCAAATGTTGATTTTGAGGTTTTTGACCAAAATTTGGGTTATATATATATATATATATATATATATATATATATATATATTATATATATATATATATATATATATATATATATATATATATATATATATATATATCTATATATATATAATATATATATATATATATATATTTTGTTTTACGAAAACAAGGCTTCATAAATGTTGATTCATTTCGAGGTTTTAGGTATTTTTTTTGACGAAAATGAGGCTTTACAAATGTTGACTTTGAGGTTTTTCACGAGGGGATATTTGAAAAAAAAAAAAAAAAAAAAACTTGAGCTTGCCCCCTCCCCGGGGGACAGCTTACGCCCCCCAGTTTGGGAACCACTAAGCAAAAATACCTAACGCTAAAAAAAAAAAAAAAAAAAAAAATACCTAAAAAATAAAAACCGTGAGTGGGTGGGTTCTATCCACCCCCCCCCCCGGGCCAGTCCGCCCCTGAATAGAGGCCTATTTCCCAATTACCATGCAAAGCAATGTATGATGGGCAACTAGCAACACAAATTTAATGTTTTTGTACCTTCAAAATTTCTTCGATGACCTTAAAAGGGTGATCATCCGCAGGCCACTTTAACAAAGCAGCAAGCTCCGCAATGGTCATTTTATGCGTCCTCATATGATATTCGGCTTCCTCGGGATTCAAAAGGTTCCTAAAAAGCTCCAGAAGCGACGAAAGAAGGGCCAGACATTCTTGCTTTTCAGTCGACCACTCCACCTTCCCAATACAGTTTTCCTTCACAAATTTCTCGACCCTCATCACCAACGCCATCAGGTTTTCCGACTGTTTTTCCAAAACACTAAAGAAAACATAAGCAGCCAAAATTTTGTGAAATTTTTGTTACCTCTTAAGATGGAAGAAGCCATAATCGTGTTCTGTGAGAAGAATGAATGACCTGACAGCAGTCAACGATGTAGTAAATGAAGCATCATTGAGGCAATTGATGATTGAAGAAAGGATACTTAAGATGGCATCTTTTGGAGGGATGGCGCAGCTAAGAAACATCTCCGCAGAACTCGAAGGCGGCGGCGGAACCAAAAAGATCTCCGTATCAAAAATCGAATGGCATATCGAACTTAGCCCTTCTTGACAATTCTTCGATTCAAAGCATTTCAAAAAGTTGCTCAAATTCTTCTCATTAAGGGAATTCATGAAGGCGATTTTGATCACCCCGTGGGTCATCAGCGAAGCCAAAAAGTTGATCTGTCGCCCAACTTGGATGTTATTCTTTTCCGGGTCGATAGCCTCGATTATACTTTTGACCACCAAAAGCGCAGTCGGAGCAGCCAAATCTGACAACTGGATGCAAACTCTTCTCAGAAGCTGAAGCAAAGGGTAGCAACTACTCGAAGACATTGTTGATATCATAATTTCAATTGATGAGCTCAAAGAAAGCAAATGAGCAGACCAAAGGCGTCTCATATTCACAAATATCTCATCTTCCGATTCCGCCTGAATGGGCAGCGGCAACGGCAAAAGTTCCGACAACACCATCAACCCAGTCATGAAGTTCGAAGGAACTTCAGAAGCAAAGTTGACCACCTCGGAGACCATTGATGTCCACAAGCTTTTACTCATCTCATTCTCAGACATCATCACAGGCTGCGTAAACGCCAATAATGTCTCAATTATCTCTCTGCAGACCCGCACAGCATCATTATGCGCTTGAGCATTCAACGGTACAGCCTGCATCAAAGCGTATGTCCTCAAAAACACCGAAACAACCGTCAAATCCTTAAATTCCGTATTTCGTACATTAATAACGTATGTTATCATCCTCCTTATTAGCTGAACACAAGGTAGAACCAAAGAAAGCAACAGAAGACCATGCCTGGCTATAAAACGTGAAGAATGCAGATAAGGTTGGTCATAATGTTTGTTCAATTTGGACAAAATCGATGTCAAATGAGACAACCCGTCGTTCGAATATAGCTGTAGAATGTTAAATTTGTACTTTAATTCTGTAAAGTCGCTTTTAAAATTGTTAAATAGGTCGGTTTCATGCTTCGGGATTGATGAATGCTTGATGATTTTGACTGCGGTGATCAATTCGGGTGGTAAGGAGCAGCAGTTTTCGTTGTTTTTGATGATTTCGTATTGGTTTTCGGGGGGGAGCCAGTTTTGGATGTCGATTTCTGCGATTTCGGAGGCGAGGTGGGTCAAAGTTTCGGAGAATTTGTACAAAAAGGGGACGTTTGAGGTGAATTTGACTGTTAAGGAGATGAGATCTGTGATATAGCCTCGGCTTGGAGATCGTTTTTTGGTCGTTTTTGTTTTTAAAAGGTTGATTAGGATGTCTATGTTGTTTCCTTGGCTTAGGACGTGGACGACGGATGATTTTCCGATGTTGCCGATGTTTGATAAGGTGAGGTTGAAAAGCCCTTGGATGTTGTCGATGATTTCCGGCTTGTCGGAATCGACTTTTTGGCTTTTGATGGCATCGAGGTAGTTTAAAGCTTGAAGCCGATATGCCAAATGAAGGCCCAATGTTGGGTTGATCCCTTCGTTTTTGGAGCTGCCCAAAAGGAGCTGTATCAACGAATTTATTTCGGGGGATGACGCCAAAAATTTGAGGCCATCGTCGCTATCTAGGAGTTCAGATATCAAGCCGTTTATTGGCGCTACTACTTTCTCGGAAAAAAGGACGAACTTTTTGATTATTTTGAAATGTCTGAAGTAGCTGTAGATTGCTTTATATGGGTCGTAATCGTTGATGATTTCAAACTGTATGACTGGAAGGAAGCGTTTTGGATGGGAAAGGATTTTAGGAGCGTTTATATATATGTGGAGTATTTCTTCCATTGAGGTCGCTAAATGGTCGTTTTGGTCCAAATTTTTGAGTAGATCGTAAAAATGGAGTTTTTGGATGAGAGCACACAAGGCGTACTTGACTCTGGCATGTTGGTTCGCTTGGATCATGGTTAGAAGCCGGTCGTAGCTCAAGATGAACTTTTCGACGCATTTTTGGTAGCGTAATGTGGCGTCAAGGGAGCGGAGGATCATTAATTTGATGACGAGCGCCATGTGGTCTTCGTGGTAGAGGTCGAGGAGTTTGTTCTGAGCGTCTGATTGGTCGATCATCATCATCGTGATGTCGGAGCCGCAGTTCGATAAAGTTTCGACCAATCGGATCCCTGCTTTGATGTGGCGCAGCTTCAAACCGGGCTGTGGCTGTTCGTATGCTTCTTGGAAGTTCAAGCCAAATGCGACCCAAATCATAAGCTTATCCAAAATATCTAGCAGGAAAAAATGTAGAAATATTAGTTCAGCATTTAAACTGCAGAGGTTCCCAAACTTTTTCACAGTTTTGAATGTTAATTTTGAGGTTTTTGAAGAAAATTGAGCTTTTGAAAATGTATATTTTGAGGTTTTTGACAAAATAAATTGCACTTAAAATGCTGATTCTTTTTGACGAAAAATTGGCTCTTAAAACCATGATTTTGATGGGTTTTATTAAACGAAAATTTGGCTTTAGAAATGTTTGACTTAGAGGTTTTTGACGAAAATTTGGCTCTTAAAACCTCGATTTTGAGATTTTTGACAAAAAAAGGTTCTTAAAAATTTAATTTTCAGGTTTTTGGACGAAAATTGGGCTTTGAAAAAGTTGATTTCGAAGTTTTGGACGAAAATTGGGCTTTGAAAAAGTTGATTTCGACGTTTTAGACAAAAATTTGGATCTTTGAACCTAAATTTTGAGGTTTTGACGAAAAATTTCTCTTAAAACTTTGATTTTGAGGTTTTTGGACGAAAATTTGGCTTTGAAAAAATTGATTACGAAGTTTTAGACGAAAATTGGGATCTTTAAACCTTGATTTTGATATTTTTGACAAAAGGCTCTTAAAACTTTGATTTTGAGGTTTTTGGACGAAAATTGGGCTTTACAATTGATGTTGAATTTGAGGTTTTAGACGAAAATTTGGATCTTAAAAACTCGATTTTGAGGTTTTTGACGAAAATTTAGCTTTCAAAACTTTGATTTTGAGGTTTTTGGACGAAAATTGAGCTTTACAAATGTTGATTTTGAGTTTTTTGGACGGAAATAGAGCTCTTAAAATCTTGATTTTGAGGTTTTTGACGAAAAATTTCTCTTAAAACTTTGATTTAGAGGTTGTTGGACGAAAATTGGGCTTAACAAATGTTGATTTTGAGTTATTTGACGAAAATTTGGCTCTTGAAACTTTGATTTTGAGGTTTTTGACAAAAAATGTCTCTTAAAACTTTGATGTTGAGGTTTTGGGACGAAAATTGGGCTTTACAAATGTTGATATTGAGGTTTTTGACAAAAATTTGGCTTTTAAAACCTTGACTTTGAGGTTATTGACGAAAAATGTCTCTTGCAACTTTGATTTTGAGGTTTTTGGACGAAAATTTGGCTTTAAAAATGTTGATTTTGAGGTTTTTGGACGAAAAATGTCTCTTAGAAATTTGAATTTTGAGGTTCCTGGACGAAAACCGGGCTTTAAAAATTATGATATTGAGGTTTTTGGACGAAAATTGAGCTTTACAAATGTTGATTTTGAGGTTTATGACGAAAATTTGGCTCTTGAAACCTTGATTTTTAGGTTTTAGGACGAAAAATGTCTCTTAAAACTTTGATTTTGAGGTTTTTGGACGAAAAATGTCTCTTAAAACTTTGATGTTGAGGTTTTGGGACGAAAATTGGGCTTAACAAATGTTGATATTGAGGTTTTTGGACGAAAATTGGGCTTTACAAATGTTGATATTGAGGGCCCCCCAGTTTGGGAACCACTGATTTAGAGGAACTGTACAATCTTTTACTGCATGCAATTACGCTCATATTGGTTACCTTTACGTTCATCTGTAGCAACTTTGGGCAAACATTTTGAAATGCAGGCTATGACTTGCTCAGCAGTTTCGACCCAGGCTCCTTTATTCTCATGTAAATCAGAAACCGAGTTGATCAAATTTTTAAGCGCTTCTCCATCTTCGTCAGTCGTTTTTAAAATTTCAGCCGTCTTCCATTCATACTCGGTGATAGCAGGATCCATAAAAGACTGAAATAATTTGAATGAAAATGTGAATAATTGTGTAATTCATACCTTTAATAATGATATTTCGTTGTTGTAAGGGTTGAAAGATTGTAAAGGATCTTCGGTGAATTCGCTGAAATCGTATTCCATGTCCTAAAAATGTATAAAAAATTATAAAACTATAAAAAAATTTGTTGTTTTTACTTGATCGTCTACAATCTCATCGTCGGAAAGTATCGGCTCAAAAGGTTCGCCGGTTTTTTGCTGAGGAGATGCCTGAGCTGGAGGAGTGGAAGGCGATTTTCCGCTTTCTTCCACGCCTTCTGTTTCGGGGATGTCGCCTTCAGATATGGACTCGACGTCGCCAGGCGACATCGATTCGAACTGCCCTTGCTGAGGTGAAGTTTCTGAAAAATTCAATTTTTCACGATAAGAAAACCAGCTCAATGTATAAGAATTAAAATATATATATATATATATATATATATATATATATTATATATATATATATATATATATATATATATATATATATAATATATATATAGGAACATCCTATATTTTTGTGATCCCCAGAGCTATATATATATATATATATATATATATATATATATATTTTATATATAAGAAAGGAACATCCTATATTTTTGTGATCCCCAGAGCTTCCTATCACGAATATATAAGCCTCTAGCCTGGGAGCCGCCGTGACGACCTCCTCAATAGCCTACTTTCCTACGGAAATCCGCTAAAACTATTTACCTCTGGAGGATGGCGGTGGAGGAGTATGGGGACGTTTACGGTTCC
>JAGWEN010001648.1:0-20139 GCA_018703685.1 Orius laevigatus
GAAACAGAGGTAGCAACCAGTGTACCAACTTAAAGACGACGACAAAATATGACAAAATGCATGATGATCAGGCCGATCAGGGGCGGACTGGCCCGGAGGGAGCGGGTGGACAGAACCCACCCGCGCCCCCCGAGAATACATAGAGGCGGCGCCCCCGGGTTATTATTTTTATTTACATTCAAAAACCTAATTTTCGTCCAAACACCTCAAAATCAACATTAATAAAGCCAAATTATCGTGAAAAACCTCAAAATCAACATTTTAAAGCCCTAATCTTCGTCCAAAAACCTCAAAACCAACATTTGTAAAGCCCAAATTTTCGTCAAAAACCTCAAAATCAACATTTGTAAAGCCCAAATTTTCGTCAAAAACCTCAAAATCAACATTTTAAATCCTAATTTTCGTCAAAAAACCTCAAGACCAGCATTTGCAAAGCCCAAATTTTCGTAAAACCTCAAAATCAACATTTTTAAAGCCTAATTTTCGCCAAAAAACCACAAAATCAACATTTAAAAAGCCTAATTTTGGTCAAAAAACGTCGAAATCAACATTTATGATGCCTAATTTTCGTCCAAAAACCTTGAAATCAACATTTAAAAAGCCAAATTTTCGTAAAAAACCCCACAAAATCAACATTTATGATGCCTAATTTTCGTCAAAAACCTTAAAATCAACATTTATAAATGCCTAATTTTCAGAATTGAAAAAGTTATTTCCTAAGTTTTCCAGAAAATGGCAATTTTCTGCGCCACATCCACGGGAGCCCCCTTAACTGAAAACCCACCCACACCCTAAGGTCCCAGTCCGCTCCTGATGATGATTGCAACTTGCTGTTGAAATGCATGATGGGAGGAATAAAAATGCAATCAAAATGAATGGTGGGGCCCGTGGGAGATATAAAAATGCATGATTTTTGCAGTCCAAATGAATGATGATTCATCAATCATCATTAGGGCTCGTTTTTATATGTAAAATAAATCATCAGTACGATAAATCCATGAATCATCAACGACAAGACGTTAAAACAAAGAAATCAATCATTCTCCTTAACAATCATCCATCAATCCGTTGATGATTTGATGGATTTATCGTATTGATTCTTGATTTTACATAAAGATCCCAGCCTTAATAATCATGCATTTAAACAGCAAAAATCATCAAACAAGTGAAATAAAGAATCAATCTTAAAAATCCATCAATAATCATCATTCATCAAGGAAAAAACAAAGAAAGGAATCATTATGCTTAACGTTAATTCATCAATTCGTTGATGATTTTTATCATTTTAGGACACTAGGAGCCCTTTTTAGCTTGATTTTTTATATATTTTGGACACTACGGGCCCTTTTTATCTAGGCTTTTGATCTTTTTTGGACACAAGGGGCCCTTGGGTTCTCTGTGACGAAAAGGGCCCTTTTTAGCTTCATTTATAATCTTTCTTAGACACTAGGGGCCCCTTTAGCTTGAATCTTGATCCTTTTTGGACACTTGGTGCCCTTTTTATTTAACTTGATTTATGATCCTTTTAGACAGTAGACCTTTTTAACTAGATTTTGTTACTTAACTACAAAAAAAGTCTTTTTTCCTTGAGTTTTCACCTTTTTTTGCTCTAGGGGCTCTTTTACCCAGATTTAGTTCCTTAGCTATTAAAATGTCCCCTTTTTGCTTGATTTTTGTTCCTTTTTGGACACTAGGGGCCCTTTTTAGCAAGATTTTTGATCGTTTTTAGACACTAGGGGCCCTTATAGCTTAAATTTTTATCCTTTTTGGACACTAGGGGCCCTTTTAACTAGGTTATGGTTCTTTGTGACGAAAAGGGCCCTTTTTAGCTTCATCTTTCTTAGACACTGGGGGGGCCTTTTTGGACACTTAGAGGCCCTTTTAGTATAAAATGATCTTTTTTGGACACTAGGGGCCATTTTTACTTCGATTTTTGGACATTAGGTTTTTAGACATTGGATTTTTTCCTTTACGACAAAAAAGGCTTTCTTAGCTTGATTTTTGATCGTTTTTTGAATACGAGTGGCCCTTAATATCTAGATCATTCTTTTGCGAAAAAAATGGCAACCCCAAAGGGTGGCCAAAGGTTAATTTTACCTATCCGTCCCTATGAGCAATGATGAATCTATTTTGAGAGATTTCCTTCAACTTAAGGCAATCTCATTGGGGTTAAGTTGATAGCCGTAGGGCGTAAGCGTCGACGACTCCTCTCCGCAAGGGAGTAATCCAACCACATTATCATTGAAGTTAATTCGATTTGCTCTCCCCTTCTCGCTTTACAAATAATCAGCAAAATTGTGATTGAACCCATTAGATTGGAACTTCAAATGTTGAAGACCAAATAAAAGAAACCGTCTGGAGCTTCCCCTTGCGAAAACTTCCTCATAAACCACCAATTCCCCCGGGCTCCCCACATTTTTCAAATGAGTGAATCGATCAGTGGATTTCCTAGTAGAAATTTCAATACCCTTGACCTCAGCTTAATTTTTATAATGTTGCATCATACAAAGGTGTTGTTTAAAAAAATTAATTTTTTATAAACTTGTGGTTGAATATTAAACAAATACCAAATATTGATTGACCAGTACAACAAATTTCTCCACCTTATTTAGCAGCTCCTTAATAATCTGTCCGAAATTAGCTTCCCTTCACGCGATCCTTGCACGGACACGATAATGATCGAATATTCATAATAGACCAAACAAACCGTTGTATTATTAATGTAATAAAAATATAATTGACCCAAAACTATTTTTGTAATACGACAACGCCCTTGCTAAAATTCCCTGGAGACCGGAAGTAGGAAGAAACCAATCCCTCGGAGCTACACAAACATTTGTCCGAGCTATGCAGGCTAATCAAAAGAGTGGACCAGCCAGAATATTGACCTGACGAAAAAAAGCATCTAAGTGAACCCCCCTTAATTTTGAATGAGGAATCGATTGGCACCAATAACTTTTGGATCCGACTTACAGGGTGCTCCAGAACGACCCTAACTTCGTTATTTCAAATGCAAACCCTATGTTTTAATGATGAAAATCGATTTTACGATTGATTTCCATTAACTTTTACTTAATACACTTTTTTGATAGACCAAACGTTCTGGAGTTAAGTGGCACTTAACATGGACTTCACAACTCCAGAACGGATGGTCCTATCAAAAAAGTGTTTTAAGTAAAAGTTACTTGAAATCAAGCGTAAAATAGATTTCCATCGTCAAAACATAGGGTTTACATTAAAAATAAGGAAGTTAGGGTCATTCTGGAGCACCCTGTAAGTCGGATCTCAAAGTTATTGGTGCCAATTTATTCCTCACTCAAAACTAAGTGGGGTTTATTTAGATACTTTTTTTTCTTCAGGTCATAATTCCGGAAGAAAATCGGCTGGTCCAAGTTTGGCGATGTTTCGTGGACTACTGAGGACTGGTGGTATTTGGCTTTGGGGTCCGGTTAAGCGTCTTTGGAAACTGGAAGTCATGCGGGAGGTCAACGAAGCAAAGTTGCCTTTCATAAACCACGTGCGTGATGACAAAATGTCTTAATTGTATCGATTATATCAGTTCTGCTTTGGTATATATCATCTATTATTTAAAAGCGATGAAACCTCGATTTTCTTTCATACATGGAATAATTTATAAAGACATGACCAACGTTTTCCGCTCAATCCTCGTCTGTGCACCGATAAGTGAACATGAACAGAAGAGAGAAAACGCCAGTCGTTACTATCCGAAATGCTTATAAGCGATATTCACCGAAAGCGGTCATCCTTGCCGGCTTAAATATGACCATACGAAGAGGAACAATGTGAGTTAAAATTCTGCAGTTTTCTTTGCACTTGGATGACCGGTTTTGAGCACTCTTGCACCACTTAAAACATAGGAGTCTGCAGACGTTATTAATTTTGAAGATATGGGCTGCTTGGGCCAAGCGGATGCGGTAAGACGACGATGCTGAGCTGCATAGTCGGTCGGCAGACTTTTGATTCAGGTCAAATCTACGTCGAATTCAGCCGCAAACGTCAAGTCGGATACATGCCACAGGACATCAATCTTAGCGGCGATCTATCCATAATGGAAGCCCTTGTCTTCTACGGTCGAATCTATTTGATGGAAATCGACGAGATTTATTCAAAAGCGAGCGATCTCATAAGCTTTTTGGAACTACCACCGAAAAACAGGATTGTCAAAAACTGCAGGTTTGCTTTCCCAGAGGTCGAATTTTGACGATTTTGCTTCAGTGGTGGGCAACAGAGGAGGATTTCAATGGCTGTCACGTTAATACACGATCCAGACTTTCTCATTCTGGACGAGCCTACAGTCGGACTGGACCCTGTTTTATGCGAGAAGTATGCCTAGTAGTCCTTGGATGCTAACTTTATTCTAGAATTATGAAATTTCTGGTCCATCTGGTCGAAGAAAGAGATAAAACTATTGTGATCACTACTCATTATATCGAAGAAGCCAGAAATTCGAATACAGTAAGACTCAAACACCTTCCCATTCAATGGACTTCAAATTTTTCAGATTGGGTTGATGAGAGGAGGAATCCTTTTAGCTGAAGAGTCACCTCAAGAGCTCATGAAGCGGTTCAACTGCGAACACCTAGAGGACGTCTTTCTGATATTGAGCGCCAAGCAAGACTCCGATAACGACAAAGTATCTAATTCCATTTTTTAAACTTAAAAAACGTCCATTTTCTAGAATTTGTTGCCTTATCCACCCATAAACAAACCGTCCACTCCTTTTGAGTCAAAAGAGATCTTCAACTATAAAAGATTCAAGACGCAACTCGATAAAAATTTGACTTGGACTAAACGGAACTGGGCGTGAGTGACATGAATTTTGAAGTTTGAAGATTTTGTTTTTTAGGATTACTTTGTTTGTATGTTTTGTGCCTACTTTGACGATGTACTTGTGCTGTGTAAATGACATTAAATCGATGGTGACGAGCCCGATAGGGACGGTGATCCCAGAAGACCTCCTTTGCTCTTCAAACTTCACCAAAATTCGACCTTGTCTGCCTGAAAACGTCGACTTCGCATGTCGCTACGTTCAGATACTGGACAAGAGTTATCCTGTCGTAAGGTTTTGTCTGTCGAAATGAGCGGATTCAGCTCATTGAAATTTTCAGATGGTATATCAGAGCATAGATACCGCATATATCGACGCTAAAAAAGGCTCATTGACTGGAGTGGTGGAGATAAAAAGGAATTTCACTCAAAATATAATGACAAGGTTGGAAAAGCAGACGGACGCTCCCGACGACGTTATTGACCAATCGACGTTACAAGTCACGTTGGACATGACAAGTAATTTTGCTCTCAAAATGGCATTTTAAGGGGGATCCGACATCAAAATTCTACCAAGTGTGCGAGAGAGAGGGAAGATGCCCAAAAGTAGTTTCCTCGTTTTGGGCACTAAAAATGGTCGGAAATTTTTTTTTTGAAAAGCGCGTTCTCATTCTTTCGGAAAACTACGTGCTGTTTAGGGGGCAGTTTTTCCGGAAAAATTTTCCTCGGGAAAATAGAAAATCCAATTTTCCACCAAAACAGAAATTTTGAAAAAACAGGTAGTCATCTTGTAGGTTTTGACGAGCTGATTTCAAATATGCTAATATTAAGAAGATCGGATGAATAGATTCGTCGGTACGAGATTTTTAATATTGGCATATTTGGAATCAGCTCGTCAAAACCTACAAGATGACTACCTGTTTTTTCAAAAATAAAGTTTTGGTGGAAAATTGCACTTTCTATTTTTCCGAGGAAAACTTTTTCAGAAAAACTGCTTTCTAAACAGCACGTAGTTTTCCAAAAGAATGAGAACGCGCTTTTCAAAAAAAATTTTCCGACCATTTTTAGTGCCCAAAACGAGGATACTAATTTTGGGGGTGATAGTGCTGCGATCTCTTGAATGAGAAACAAACAATTCTGATGGGAGAATCCCCCTTAATTCTTTTCCAGTACCACTACACGCTTTGCTGGTCGTCGAACGCGTCTACGATTCTCTTCAGAAGCTTCTAGAAGAAGTTTGCTTGGCTTGCAACATCGACACGAGGCTCACACGAATTCCAATCGACGTAAATATAAATTCGAATTTGGACTATTGACTTTTGATTTCAGTACCAAGAACCTGTCTTTGGCTACGAAGGGATGAAGTACATCACGACATTTTTACCGGCGATTCTGTGCCCGTAATTATCTTATCGATTTTTATAAATAGGCGATTATTTTTTAATTCTGTATAGATTTGTGTTCTACATAACGTTTGTGTATACATCGACCGCTTTGATGACCGAGAAAGAATCAGGATTGCTGGAAAGGAATCAGATTGCTGGTATGGTCCACTGAAAGTTGGGAATATCAAAAAGTCTTTAAATTCTTGGGCCACTTAAGTCTTAAAATCAAGCTATAAGTGGCCATTTGTGTTCAAAAAACGACCAAAAATCAAGCTAAAGAAAGCCTTTTTTGTCGTAAAGAAAAAATATAATGTCTAAAAACCAAAAATCAAGGTAAAATGGCCCCTAGTGTCCAAAAAGATCATTTTATCAAGCTAAAAGGGCCTTAAGTGTCCAAAAAAGATCCAAAACCTACCCAAAAAGGGATCCTAGTGTCCAAAAAGGATAAAAAATCGAGATAATAAGGGTCCACATCTTCCTATCCCAGCATCCTATCTTCTAACTTATGATCAGCCACCTTGAAGGTCCCCAGTGTACCACAACTTCAATTTCAGGCTTGACTCTTTCGGAGATACTTCTGGCCCAGATAATAGTTCAGATGGTCGTCCTGACTCTTCAGAACTTCTGCATCTTCTCCGTCGTCTACGTCTACTTCGACAGCGACCTCATCGGCAAATTCTCGCACATTTATTTCCTCGTTTTTCTCTGCGAAATGTTCGGCATGGCCTATGGTATCTTCCTGGCTTTTTCCATGAATAAGGAGATTATGGTGACCTACTCGGGGATCGGAACTATGCTCACCACTTTCATGTTATGCGGTAAAGCGGAATTAGTCCAAGCAAATTAGCATTTTAGGTCAATTGCCGAAAATGCAAAATTTTTGATGTTTTTAGGTCATGTTTGAGTATTGAAATAAGTTTGCCCCTTCGAAATCCCTGGGGAAATTTTTAGCAGCCGAAAAAACCTCAAAATTTTCGGATTTTTTTCAGTTTTTGCCCCATAACTTCTAAAACATTAGTTTTATGCGAAAAGTCACTCTATACAATATTAAAGCTTATAAAATTACCTAAAATTTAAGCCCAACCGCAGCTCTGTAGGTTTAATAGTTCCTGAGATATTTGACTTCAAAAAATCCTTAGTTATCTTTTGTCTGGTTTTCCTATACGGTCCAGACTCAATCGGACAAATGCGCGCAAGTGTTTTTTTCCAACATTGCTTAAAAACGGTTTAAAAAAGCTGAATTTTGTAAGTGAAATATCTCAGGAACTATTAAACCTGTAGAGCTGCGGTTGGGTTTGAACTTCCGGTAATTTTATAAGCTTTAATTTTGTATAGAGTGACTTTTCTCATAAAACTAACTTTTCAGAAGTTATGAGGCAAAAACTAAAAAAAGTCCCAAAATTTCGAGGTTTTTGGCCCTCTAAAAATTTTCCAGGAGAATTTCGAAGCTGAAAACTTAAACATTACTCAAACATCAAAAATTCAGTTTTTTTTTTTAAATGATAAAATTTTTAGGATGCTTATGGCCTATAGAAGGACAGCACTGGATAGTCTCGTCGATGGGGAAGCTACTCCCAATCACATATTCGGTCAAAGGATATTTCGACGTTTCTCTAAGAGGGAGAGGACTCGATGAAGTTCTACTTTCCATCTTCATGCCTCTCTCCGGAACCTTATTTATCACCATTTTAATAATTATATTCTTCAGACTTAAACTTATTGATGTATAAGAATAATCAAAATGGGTATTCACGAAGTTAATGCCAAAAAAGTCAACTCGTAAAGATCATAAACGAATTTTTGCGAATGCGATGTTAAACTAGCGCTCCAAGCGGCTTCTTTAGTAAACCTAAAGTAAACAATCGACTAATTCAATCGTGAATACCCTAATGATCCACTTTAGCACTTTATAATAATTTTAAATAAAAGATTGAAATAAAAACTTAAAACATGGTTTACGTTTTACTAAAGGAAAAAAAGAGAGCAAACGAAAAATCTTGGAAATAGCCACCATGAGAGATTTATGAGCCTAACATTTGCGTTGCCTACGGCTCCTTCTATGTTCATGAAGTCCATTTCCATTAGGGGAGAACAACGCGGATTTAAAGCGGTTGTCATGTCCGATAGGACCGTCCCTTGTCTTCGCTTGCTTACAAATTAAACCCTTTAATCGTACACCGTTGAATTTTTTTTTTAAATTTAATTTCATGTTTTTTCGTTGACAAATTGCGAGTTCGTTGATGTGTTTAGATGAAAAGGTGGGATTATTTTCGGGATTTCGATTCCGGAGGTGAAAAGGCCTCTCCCTCGGTGAGGGATCATTTTCGAACAAAGGGACCGATGGATTTTCGAACTGCGATGATGTATTTTTGTATGCGTCCATTGTGATGGAACTGTAAAAGGTCACAATGCTTACTGGAATCGTCCACTCGAGCGCATTTTCATTTTATTTACCGTCTCTCGATATTCAAAACGACTTTCTATGAGTTTATTATTGATCTGCCATCATTTTTCAATTGCAAATACGAATTTCGCCATTTTTAACTTACTCAAAAAGAAAGTTGTATTTCCCAGTTCCCACCAAAAATGGAGATTTTGGGAAAAAATCACCGATCTTCGCCAAATTAGCACCACACCTATAACTCGAACTTTATCGAAAATCCGCCCTGTATACAGCCTCATTTTATATGTATTATAATTAAAGAGTAAAGACTAGTCAAAAATGGCAAAACGAAACGTTTAAAAGATTGAAATTTCAAATCAGATAAGGAAAATTTGTATATTACATTGGGAAAACCTATAAGTAGAACGAAAAAAATCACTTAATCAACAACCACCATGCAGTTTTTGTACTTTTTCGTCGTCATTGTCCCTTTCTTCCCCTTTTGCTGTGGATGCAATGTTCGTGAAGGGGTAAAGTGCCGTGGTTTTCTTCGTCAGGTAAGTTTAAAGAATTATTCAGGCTTTATAAGACTTTTTTTTAGTGCACAAGTGACGATGAATGCTGTTCTAAATTGTGTCACCAACGTTGTGCAGGTTTCCTGTTGTGATTTTCTGAATGTGGTGGATTACTAAAAACATAAATAATAAAAGTATATAAGCCTCTCTAGCTTAGGAGCCTCCGTGACGACCACCTCAATAGCCTAGTTTCCTACGGAAATCCGCTAAAAAAAAATATTTAGGAGAGCTCACCTCTACTCTCCATAACTGGTGACCCCAAGTTTAGTGGTTTCTCCACAGGTTGGGAAGGGTTGTAGCAGAGTGATTAGGTTGGACGACATATGTATAATATTATTTAAAAGCAGAGTTCTTATTATTTTTTCCATCTTTCATATTGCTCCAACCAATCTAGGATCGATTTGGGGGTAAAAAATGGGTAGAAAAGAGTAAAAAAAGGCAGAATAGAAAAAAAGGTAGAAGGTTACTATATATACCTATTTAATGCTCGATATAATCAATTTTATTAAAATTCAACCAAAATTCAGGATTGTGGAAGATTTTCAACTTTTATAAGCTAATACCTATCCCTAAAGCTGAAATGAGCTAAAATATCCCTCTACAGTTGCTGCATATTGGTGGGAGCTTTGCTCGCTAAAGGATTTTTTTTTTTTTTAAAGAGGGTTTTCCACTACTAGGTGATATCGCCCTGGCGTCAGTGGTGTTTTCCTATCGGAAAAGACCATTTTAGGTATATTGGGTTCAATTAGGGGACCGCCCGCCTTGAACCCTGGACCCCATTGATGAACGCAATGTTTGGGATTAACGCCTTAGCACTCTCGGCTACAGCTACATTTATCAAACTTGCTGCATACTTGTGCATTAGTTCTAACCAAATCGCTTTACATCGAGAAAAAAACAAACATTCTTTATAAGAAAGTGGCAGCTTTCCGCCCAGCAAATGAACAGGCCTCTACGTCTGTAAGAAAACGCACTTTTTGAGAAAGTTCCCGTTTTGGGGATCCCACTTTCCTAACTACCAGACCAGACCTTTTTATGTAAAACAAGTAGAAATATTTAAGAATAAAGTTGAGTCGTGAATGGCAAAACAAAAAGATTTTAAGTGTGAAATTTCAAATTACATACATAAAAGAACTTGTCGAAATTATCTTCTGAATTTCAATAAAAATGGATTATTAGTTACATTTACAAAACAAACTTTTTTTTTTATTAGATGAAGTCTTCCCTCCTTTTTTCTGACTGTTCTAAAATCTGACTTTCAGGTATTTTCATATTATGTAAACGAAAAGTCCGCCTTTTTGGTTCCCTCTTAGCTCAGCCTTTTGAAATTGTAATAACTACCAGAACAGACCTTTTTTTATGAAAAACGAGTAGAAATATTTAACAATATGACGTAAATGGCAAATCAAAACTATTTTAAGAGTGAAATTTCAAATTACCTAAAAGAAATTGACTTTTCGAAATTATCTTTTGAATTTCAATAAAGATTTAGATTAGTTTATTAACAACCATCATGGAATTTTGGAACGTCTTCGTTATTTTGGCCACTTTTTTAGCATTTTTTGGCGGGAACGTAGTGGAAGGTTGCCGTCGTGCAAATGAACATGTAAGTTTAAAGAATTAGGCAGGGATATTCTTTATACGAATATTTTTTAGTGCACAATAAGCCATGATTGCTGTTCAGAAGACTGCAACACGGCTGTACATCGTTGTAACCATCATATACCTAAGTAAACTTCTGAAAGAGGCTGAGAAGTTGGACTAAGAAATTGGGATGTTAAATGTAACTTCTGTCACGCCCTTATAATCTTTTATTAAATTTCCAGTCAAATTACAATATGTTTTTTAATATTTTTCCCTACAAGACCCCATATGTGACATTCTCCACCAAGGGAATCGACAAGACCTACTTGATGACTTGAAAACTCTTACCAGTCAGAAGGATCAAAGAAGAAGGTTTGAAGGGGAAAATAAAAGAGAAAAAGAAGGAGGGAAACAAAACCTCCAAAATTCACCATAATAAAGACAACTTTCTACAAAAATACCATCAGTAGCTTTTCTACCCCGAACAGGAAGTTAGCCGAAATATTGATACACTAAAACACGTGACGTCAAAGGGAGGGGGATGACTACGTAAGGGGGGGGGGAACGAAGTGTTGAAAATGGCAAAACAAAACGTTTTTAAGAGTGAAATCTTAAATTAGAGAGAGAAATTGTCTTCGGTCTTACATAGGGAATTTCAATAAAACCAAAGTAGAAATCACTTAATCAACAAGCATCATGCAGTTTTTGCACTTTTTCGTCGTCATTGCCGCTTTCTTTCCCTTTTTCGGAGGATGCGATGTGGTGAAAGGGTGCCGTAATTCAAATGCTTCTGTGAGTTCAAAGATTTAATTGATGAAAAATTATTTTTATAAAAACAAATTATTTTATAGTGCAAAAGAGACGATGAATGCTGCTCAGGAGTGTGCCAGAGAAAGATGGTGGGTCATACTGTTATCCATGAATGCAAGTAAATAAGGTAATTTTATTATAAGTAGGTATAATAAAATTATTTTACGAACGAACATTTTGTGGAATCTATTACCCCAGTCTTGATAAAGTCCCTCGAGAGGCACTAAATGCCTCGAGAAGCAGCGGATTTCCTCCAGAAAAGCCTTCCCAAATCCTATCTTTGATATCCTGCACGTAAGCTCCTCAAAGGTGTCCTAGAACCGCTAGGCGATTTAAACTGTCTTCTATTATGGTCCTCGGGCCATGGCCCATGATATATTTCCGTCACAATTTCCAACCATCTCTAACTTTCCGGTTTTGAGAAAATCACGAAATTCCATTTAGGCCCCTTAGCCTAGTCGCAGAACCGGTTTGGAGATTTGAAATGTTATTAACTATGATTCTCGGCTCATAGGACCCTCCCGTGACGATTTTCAACTATCTCAAACCTTCAGGTTACGAGAAAATCACGAAAATGCTCTTTATGCCCTAAGCGAGGTACCAGAACCGCTTTCTCGATTCAAGCTCGGCTTATCAGTTGGTGGAAAGGGCTCAATATCTGGACATCGGGTAATACCCCGTCCTCTTGGGCTCTTTTGGTATGGATTTGGGCTCAATTAGTACCTGCCCGAGGACGAAGATGCGAAGATGGTAATGAGGATGAGGAGGATAAGGAGGAGCACAATTAGTAGGATAAGGAGAAGATGGTGCTGCTAACGGTACAGAAGAACCAAATTTTCAGTTTCAAAAGACCTATAACTCAGCTCCCAGTGATCCTTTTGAATTGAATAAGTTTTGCAATTTCGAACAAAATTTCCTATTATTCCACAGAGAGCCAAAATATCGATAACAAAAAAACACATTTCGAAATGTTCAGCAAACCAAGGAAGGTGCGGAACGTTAAAAATGGCAGAACGAAATGTGAAATTTCAAATTAGATAAGGAAATCGAATGTTCAAGGTTTCCGATTATTGTAATAATAATTGATCATCAAAAAGCCAACAAGTATCATGAAATTTTGGAACTTTATCGTCATTTTTTCCTCTTCCCTATCATTTATGGGCGGAAAAGAAGCAAACGGAGAATGCCTTCCTAAAAATGCTCGTGTAAGTTCACAAACAAAAATTTAATTTCTAAATTTTGAATTTTAGTGCGAAAGAAGCGAACAGTGCTGCTCAAATATTTGTATTGCGTCATACGGTCTAAGATGTTATTAAAACAATGTTTTTCCTTGTGTTTCTATGTCTCACTCCCCTAGTCATAATCGGAAGAAATGATCCTCAGAGCGTCCTAATCACGAGAATCACTTTCGACAAAAAGATTCTTTTGAGGGTGTTTTATCTTTAATTAAATCACAATCGAAGGGTTTAAGAATCACAATGTCATGGTAATTAAGCTCGAACTGAAGATTTTGAAAAGGACTAAAAGGGAGAGGATGTTATCAAAGGATATCAAGAGGCAGCTCGTCTAGTTACGAGTGAGAACGAAGTGTAAACAACCCTTGTAAACGGAAAGGGAGGAAGAGAAGGTTGTAGAGAGGCTAAGATGTTCTCCAACCTCCCCCCTCCACTAAAAAGCGATGGGGGGGGGAGTGGTGGGGGGGTTTCCCCTAAAGGTGGATCGGGGTGGAGTCTAATCGGCTTCTCCCGTCCTCGGCAAACCCCCCGGCGAAACAGTTTCCCTTCCCTTCATGATCTACAACCTCGCTAGCAACCAATGTACTATGTTCCGCCACAAAAGGCCAGAAATAAACTGGTCGGAATCGGCTTTCAATTCCTCGCCCCCTTCCCTCAGAGCTATACCCTTTAGAAACGCCATTACACCAAACGTCGTCCTCCCAAAGGCTCAGACTCAATCCTATTTTAACATTTTATGCTTTGAAAAATATGAAAAAATTATCAATCCTTTTATATTATGGTAAATAATGATTTTGTGAAAAACCTTTCCCAGGGCCTTCCAAGTTATAAACAACCTTCTCGTGGTTCCAGAAACCAGATTTTTCCAGATCTATAAAAAACCAAAGAGATTCTATAGAGTTATCGGTGGGTTGATTTTTTTCTTCTCGTGAGTGATGCTCGTAATCAAAGAAACGTTGGAAACAAATAAAATGGATAAGATTTTAGCCCAAGAATATCACATTTTTAATTTTTGGCATCCTGGGAACAACAGATCAGCGATTTTATGGAAGGTTGGTTTTTTTCCTCTCGTGAGTAAAGCTCCTAATCAATGAAATGTTAGAAACAAATAAACATCTCTATGGATAAAACTGTAGCTAATATTCTTTCATTTTTGGCATCCTGGGAAGACTAGATCAACGATTTTATGGAAGGTTGGTTTTTTTCCTCTCGTGAGTGAAGCTCCTGATCAATGAAATGTTAGAAACAAATAAAGATCTCTATAGATAAAACTGTTGCTAATATTATCTCATTTTTGGCATCCTGGGAACACTATAGATCGACGATTTTAAGGAAGGTTGGTTTTTTCCTCTCGTGAGTAAAGCTCCTAATCAATGAAATGTTAGAAATAAATAAAGATCTCTATAGATAAAACTGTAGCTAATATTCTTTCATTTTTGGCATCCTGGGAACACTAGATCGACGATTTTATGGAAGGTTGGTTTTTTTCCTCTCGCGATTGAAGCTCCTCATCAATGAAATGTTAGAAACAAAATAAACAGCCGTATGGATAAGACTGTAGATTAGATTATGTACTTCTCCTTCTCCTTCTTGGCATTTTTTGCCCAAATGTGGTTTAGTTTGCTTATAATGAGGGAAACTTGACGTTTTCTCGCTTGAAATATTTGGGGATGAAAACAGCTTACTTAATGGACTTTGGTCCTTTCCAATGAAATGCATCAACTTGACAGCTTGTTAAATGGACCTTGAACATTTTTTCATGGACTTTATCCCTTTTTGTATTGAAGAAGACAATCTTTAGCTTAAGTTTAGACAATATTGGTTGGATTATATCCCTATTTATGACGAGATGAAGTTTTTTGGTGTGTTCTATCTTTGATGATCGTGGCAGAAACTATGAAATCAATGGTTTTTCGATTGAGAAACGATTGTATCAATTGTGGGAGTTTTGAGGATTAGGGGGTCGTTTGAGCTTTGTCGGGAGGGGATGTTAAGTGTAGCGAAATGATCTTAGGAGACTTAGCGGAGGGAAGCTGGGGCCGTTATTTATTCTAACACGTGACTCATAACTTGTTGTAAACTTAGGGAAGGGTCGGAAGGTAATGAGAGGTGATGTGATGGTTCTCTCCTAAGCCGAGGGCCTTCACCCCCGCAACGCCCACGTCAGCTGGACTTTCTCTCACCGCTCCCTCCCCGCATGGAGCCGAACGGGAGAAAAAAAAACGCTCACGCACACATTCGCACCTTACCCTTCACAATACAACCCTCTTCACTCAAGTCTTCTGACAGAGGGTAATGAGGTGACCACCTCATTTTTCGCATTTTTCTCCTCCTTACGCTCCTCCGTTCGATATTTTCCGACTCAATTCCCTTTTGTTTTCATCCCCCAAATATTTTAAACGAGAAAACATCAAATTTCCATCATTATAAGCAAACTAAACAGCATTTTGGGCAAAAAAGAAGAAGTGTAGAGCCTTAAGAGTGCACTGAAGGCCCCTATATCTCCGGTTGTACTCAAAATTGTTCTGTGAATTTTAATTAAATGGCGATCAACTAGCGTGCTCCTAAAAAATATTTCGCTAGGAGAAAAAAATAGAATAATCTTATTCTCCGATTTGCTCCCGAACTTATGAACCGATTTTCGATTTTATGGTATCGTTTTTTCTAATATTTTTTGAAGATACTACTGATGGAGTCGAATTTGATTTTTTTAAATTTATACAAGAAATAAAATAAAAAATCTGGAAAAATATTTTTTTGGAGCACATTAGTAGTTTGGCATTTAAAAATCAATGAAATTAAAAAAAAAATTGTTAAAAAATTTTGAGTAGAACCGGAGATAATTGGAGAATACTAAAACCGGGCCTTTAGTACACTCTTTAAGTTGTGGGGGATTTTTTGAAAAAGTTACACTCCATTTTTCAACATGAACCTAGTCAATAACTAAAGGTTGCAGACTTGTTTAGGCCAGAAATTCCAACAGAAAGCTTTTTCTGACGTCCAATCTTACTCGAGGATAATCCTTGTTTGTTTGGCACAGGTCACGCCACCTTTCTCCAATCCTTAGCTCTATCGATTTACCGAAATGTAATTTTTGAGACCCCTTGCCTCACCCCCCTGGGTACAGGAAAGGGGACTTCAGGGGAAAATCTACCTTGTGCTGTTAGAAATTGCTGTTTTAAAGTGCATTATCGACGTATACACAAACAAGTAAAGGTATTTACAAAGCAGGTGTACTTAAAGGATCAAAAAGGGTAGAAAGTTTGTAATTTTAGTTAAATTCAATTTAGGGGCGCTATGATACGTGGCTCTTCACGCTTTTCATGTTGGTTTTACAGGCGTTCGTTTTATTTAGAGCGTTGGAGGGGTTGGCACTCTTCACAAACAAATACAGTCGAATAACAAAACTCGTGACGAAGTTCACAGAGAAATTAATCAGAAAATCCGGCATTTGATCCGCCCGACCGGAAAGTTTACTATATTCACCGTCGCACTTTTCAACCCCCGACCCCTCTTTTTGAACGGGTATGAATTACAAAGTGTTTACATCAAACAGGAGCGTTATATACCAAGTTTAAAAATTTCGTTTTTTCGTTGTTATTCCGGATTGTGGGTTAGGTCGGAGGGTAAACGGTCGGAGAAATCCGAGTTTCGCACCCCTCCCGGTCGCCCTATCGCTTTCTAATTACTTGTATCTCCCGCAATCCGGATCATCCTTCCCTTCACCCCTCGCCCTGCAGATGATACGGTTTATAGGAAGCATAATCCAGTTGTCTTACATGTCCACTTCCCCCATTCGACAACAAAAGCCCTCTAATCAAATTTGTACTCACGAATTGTTGCATTCCTCATGGAAAGGACAACCTGCAGTCAGGGGCGGACTGGGACCTTAGGGTGTGGGTGGGTTTTCAGTTAAGGGGGGGGGGGGCAAAAAATTTTAACAGAAAATTGGCTTTTAGAAAAATATATTCAGCAAAAACAGAGGTTCCCAAACTTTTTCACAGTGCGCCCCCCTTTTAAACAAATTAAATCCTTGCCCCCCCCTCTCCCCCCCCCCTAAAGTTTTGAATGTTAACTTTGAGGGTTATGAAAGAAATTTGTGTTTTAAAATGTTGATTTTGAGGTTTTTGACAAAAGAAATTGCACTTAAAACGTTGATTTTTAGATTTTTTGACAAAAATATTTCCTCTTATAATCATGATTTTAAGGTTTTTGACAAAAAATTGTCATTTAAAGTTGATTTTGAGGTTTTTTTTGACGAAAATTATGCATCACAAATGTTGATTTCGAGGTTTTTTGTCGAAAATTTGGCTTTATAAATCTAAGTTGAATATGAGGTTTTTGGACGAAAATTAGGCATCATAAATGTTGATTTCGAGGTTTTTTGACCAAAATTAGGCTTTAAAAATGTTGTTTTTCACGAATTTTTGGGGATATTTGCACACAAAAAAAAAATCTTGAGCTTTCGCACACCCCTGGGGACAGCTTTCGCCCCCCAGTTTGGGAGCCACTGAGAAAAAATAACGCAAAACGCGCCTCTACGTATTCACGGGGGGGGGGGCGCGGGTGGATTCTGTCCACCCGCCCCCCGGGCCAGTCCGCCCCTGCATGAGCAGTCCATCTTTCTTTGGTCGACGATGAATTCGATAATTTGTTCTTTGTGATGATGTATTTTCTGCTTTCCAGCAGTCCAGCAAAAACTCATCAAATTAGACTCCATAAAAATTGTACATTTTCCTGGATTTTGTTGGGTTGGGCCATGGCAAATTGGGCGCAAAAGATGGAAAAGCAAAACTGTAAATTGGGAGCAGCACAAAAAGTGGAACTTATACACATTTAAAACAAACAACATTCCAATTTCGAGTTAAGGAATCAAAAGTGAATACATACTGAGAGTATTACCACCAAAATCACCCAAACCAACAAAATTAGGTATCCAAATCAATCCAATAACCAAAACCGCCCAAAAAATCAAAACCAATCGAATTACCATAACAACCAAAAGCACCGAAATGACCTAAACGACTAAAAATGACAAAATCAACCCAACTGCCCAGACCTCCAAAATTGCAAAAAATGTAAGAACCACCTAAACTTTAAAAATTATCCTAATATCCCCAACCGCCAAGACCTTCAAAACTGCCTAAACATCCCAAACTGTAAAAACCTCCCAAATCATTCCAATGTCCTTATCCTCCAAACTATCCAAACCGTCCAAACTGCCTAAACTGTTCAAACTTCGATTACCTCCCAAACCGCCCAAAAATTCGAAACCACCTAAACTGCTCAAACCACCCAAACTTCCTAACCCTGCGCCCAATTTCCATTTTTCCAATTGTGCATTTTTGTTACCTGATTATGCTAAATCGTCATTAATCCTAAGCTACCTTTTCTTTGCGCCCAATTTGGGTTATGGTTAGTTTTGAAGTCCTGGGAAACATTATTTAGTCCAGTCTAACTAAGCACGAAAAGGCCAAATAAAAGAAAAAAATAAGGTATTTTGTTTCTCTACGTGTAGGGGTTGGTCCCATGATTAACCAAAAAAAAGTCCATAACCGAAACCCGTGAGCTTTGGCGTCAGGAGCGTTTTTAAGGTGATTTTTTTCGTTTTTTCACCAATATCTCGAAAACAGTTAATAGTAAGCGAAATAATCATTAGTACAAAATTTAAGATAATTAAATTTTCCATAATTTTGAGCTAGTATGATTTTTTCGTAGGACCAAACGTTTCTGAGCTACGAGGTCGCTAAAAACCGGGGTTTTCTATTTTGACCTCTAAAGGACAGAAGACGTCATCTAATCAAAAAAGTGGACTTAATAAAAATTGTAGAGAATTTAATTACCTTTTGAAAACAACTCTCAAAAAGCAATTAACGAGAAAAAGGCAGGGGTGGGCGTAAATTTCAAAACAAATTTCATTCAAAAATTGAAATTTCTAAAAAATTTATAAGAACAAAATTAAAGCTTATAAAATTTGCTACAGATTTGATTTACTAAGATTTTTGGTAGGACCAAAGGTTTCTGAACTACGAGGTGACAAAAAAGCGGGATTTTCGAGTTTTTGCTATAAAAAAAGTAAGATTTTAGAAAAGTCGGAAAAAAGCAAGGAAGGCGTTTTCTAATCAAAAAAGTATGCTAAGTAAACGTAAACGTAAAAGTAAACGTCTGACTTATTTCATAGGAAAAACTCGAAAATCCCGTTTTTTTGTCACCTCGTAGCTCAGAAACGTTTGGTCCAACAAAAAATCATAGTAAATCAAATTTGTAGCGAATTTTATAAACGTTAATTTTGTCTTTATTCATTTTTTTGAAATTTCAATTTTTGAATGACATTTTAAATTGACCCCCACCCTCGACTTTTGACCGTTAATTTTTTTTTTTAGGGTTGGTTCTTAAAGGTGACTAAATTCTCTACAACTTTTATTAAGTACACTTTTTGATTAGTGACGTCTTCTGTCCTTCAGAGGTCAAAATAGAAAGCAGTTTTTGCAACCTCGTAGCTCCGATACGTTTGGTCCTACAAAAAATCGTATAAGCTCAAAATTATAGGAAATTTAATTATCTTCAATTTTGTACAAAAAATCTTTTCGCCTACGACCTACGGTTTTCGAGATATTAGGGAAAAAACGAAAAAAATCGCATTAAAAACGCTCTAGCGTCCAAAGCGCACGCAGTTATGGACTTTTTTGTGGTTAATCATGGGACCAACCCCTACACATTTCCGAAGAGAAACAAAAGACCTTTTTTTTTCCACCCCAGGCTTGGTTTGACTGGACTATATTGGGTTTAATTTTTTGATATATTTAGACCATTTTTGATGGATTCTGAATTCATTTACATAAAGTGTGGAAATTCAGCAAAGCCAGAAAAGAATGAACCCAACAAAAAGTCTGCAAAATGTGCCTCAATCCAGCAAAAAAAGGTGTTAAAAACTCATCAAATTATAATCCCACTAAATTGGACATTACGCTGGGTTTGTTTTGAGTACTTACTTTTAAGCGTTTTTTACTTTTTAGATACTAAACCCTCACGACTAACAGGTTTTGTGGTCCGTGAGCTGGTATTTTGAAGATTTTATTTTGTTCTGGCCAATTTTTGTAACTGCTGCAGAAGCCCATCCAATCCACCTTGGGAAGTATAACGGGACAGAGGAGCTGTAAAGTAAAATCGAATACAAAGTTGGTAACGAGCCGAACCAGAAAGTCTACTGAATTTAAATAATATATTAACTTCCCTTTCTCTCCCCCCCCCCTCTTTGAATAAGTGAGTATTAGGTGTAAGAAATTAAGTGAGGTCTAGGATAAGGGCGGTTGAGAGTGGTGAACATCTTGATCTCCCTTCTCTCTCCCTTTCATCCCCTCTCCCCCTCCCCCCACAGA
>JAGWEN010001649.1:0-20080 GCA_018703685.1 Orius laevigatus
CCTACTTTCCTACGGAAATCCGCTAAAAGATCACAAAATAACAAGTATGCAATGCAAAGAATGGCTAATTTCAACTGAAAATGCATTTTATCGGCATTGTTTGGTTACCTATATAGAACCACGAAGAATCGTTTGTAGGGAAGAGGCCATTGTTTCCACCTGTGGATCCGAAGGTCTGTCTGAAGGATGCCTAAACCGCACTCTAATAATACTGATTCTGTTACAATAACCGTTAAAATTAAAAAAAATGCATAGCTTCTGTCTAGGTCACCTAATTTCTTTATAAGAATGGACATTTTAGTCCTGTGGTTCCTCCTCCTATCCCCAGGGGAGCGAGGCAAGGGGACTCGTTGGAATAGGAGTATAAAAGGCATTCAAGATCTGATATACCTAGAAGGTAAAACGGGGACGGGGGCCCTTGTTAGCGGTGAGAAAGTGATTTTCTTTAAGCCCTAAAGAAGGGGAAAAAAAAAGAGGTTTACCATTGTTTGCCTTAGACATCCGTGAATATTATCCGGAGCAATCAAGTGAAATCCCCCAATAAACTTTTACCTTCTCAACATATCTTGGCGTGACTCTATTATTTCCAATTAGAGCGTGGAAAGGCCATCCTGCGTGATCTACCTTGTTTTATTTGTCCGTTTTCAAAGAACTATGCTAAAGAAAAAAAAAATTATTATAAACTGTTTCAGGTATGCTATTTACCTAACGGACAGCCATTTTCGTAAGTTGATAGGTTCATATAAATTATAAGTTCCAACATATTTTACTCCCGCACATAAATAATGGTGGAATACCGTCGTGGATGTCGAATCCTTTTTTACGATTTTCCCTTTTGAAAAATATGAATAATTTTAATAAAGATGAAAAGTAGGGAAAATTGCGTAAAACGACATACGTAGACCCTACGCCCACTTTCGCGGGTTTTTTTTATAATCTCGATGCTTTGACAGCAGCGATACCTTTTGTTTTGCAATCGATGATATTTGACTAAATCGGCTTGAAGGCTGAAGAGACAAAAGATGAACAAAATTAAAATACAATATTATATGCTTGAAACAATAGGTGTGATTCTAATCCACTCTGAGAGGCCTCATTTCAAATTTTGTTCAGCCAAAACCAGTCTAAAATGGGTCCAAACCACTCTATAGAAGATCCTAAATTCTTAAAGGAAGATCTAAACACATTATAAAGCACCTAATCAGTCTAAAATGGGTCCAAACCAGTCTATAGAAGATCCTAAATTCTTAGAGGGAGATCTAAATACATTATAAAGCACCCAAACCAGTCTAAAATAGGTCCAAACCAGTCTATAGAAGATCCTAAATTCTTAGAGGGAGATCTAAACACATTATAAAGCTCCCAAACCAGTCTAAAATGGGTCCAAACCAGTCTATAGAAGATCCTAAATTCTTATAGGGAGATCTAAACACATTATAAAGCTCCCAAACCAGTCTAAAATGGGTCCAAACCAGTCTATAGAAGATCCTAAATTCTTAGAGGGAGATCTAAATACATTATAAAGCACCCAAACCAGTCTAAAATGGGTCCAAACCAGTCTATAGAAGATCCTAAATTCTTAGAGGGAGATCTTAACACATTATAAAGCACCTAAACCAGTCTAAAATGGGTCTAAACCAGTCTATAGAAGATCCTAAATTCTTAGAGGGAGATCTAAACACATTATAGAGCACCCAAACCAGTCTAAAATGGGTCCAAACCAGTCTATAGAAGATCCTAAAATCTTATAGGGAGATCTAAACACATTATAAAGCACCTAATCAGTCTAAAATGGGTCCAAACCAGTCTATAGAAGATCCTAAATTCTTAGAGGGAGATCAAAATACATTATAAAGCACCTAAACCAGTCTAAAATGGGTCCAAACCAGTCTATAGAAGATCCTAAATTCTTAGAGGGAGATCTAAACACATTATAAAGCACATAATCAGTCTAAAATGGGGTCCAAACCAGCCTATAGAAGATCCTAAAATCTTATAGGGAGATCTAAACACATTATAAAGCACCCAAACCAGTCTGTCAAACCGTCTAGAAGATCCTAAATTCTTAGAGGGAGATCTAAACACATTATAAAGCACCTAATCAGTCTAAAATGGGGTCCAAACCAGTCTATTGAAGATCCTAAATTCTTAGAGGGAGATCTAAACACATTATAAAGCACATAATCAGTCTAAAATGGGGTCCAAACCAGCCTATAGAAGATCCTAAATTCTTAGAGGGATATCTTAACACTTATAAAGCACATAATCAGTCTAAAATGGGGTCCAAACCAGTCTATAGAAGATCCTAAAATCTTATAGGGAGATCTAAACACATTATAAAGCACCCAAACCAGTCTAAAATGGGTCCAAACCAGTCTATAGAAGATCCTAAATTCTTAGAGGGAGATCTAAACACATTATAAAGCACCTAATCAGTCTAAAATGGGTCCAAACCAGTCTATAGAAGATCCTAAAATCTTATAGGGAGATCTAAACACATTTTAAAGCACCCAAACCAGTCTAAAATGGGTCCAAACCAGTCTATAGAAGATCCTAAATTCTTAGAGGGAGATCTAAACACATTATAAAGCACCCAAACCAGTCTATAGAAGATCCTAAATTCTTAGAGGGAGATCTAAACACATTATAAAGCACCCAAACCAGTCTAAAATGGGTCCAAACCAGTCTATAGAAGATCCTAAATTCTTAGAGGGAGATCTAAACACATTATAAAGCACATAATCAGTCTAAAATGGGTCCAAACCAGTCTATATAAGATCCTAAATTCTTAGAGGGATATCTTAACACTTATAAAGCACCTAATCAGTCTAAAATGGGGTCCAAACCAGTCTATTGAAGATCCTACATTCTTAGAGGGAGATCTAAACACATTATAAAGCACATAATCAGTCTAAAATGGGTCCAAACCAGCCTATAGAAGATCCTAAATTCTTAGAGGGATATCTTAACACTTATAAAGCACCTAATCAGTCTAAAATGGGGTCCAAACCAGTCTATTGAAGATCCTAAATTCTTAGAGGGAGATCTAAACACATTATAAAGCACATAATCAGTCTAAAATGGGGTCCAAACCAGCCTGTAGAAGATCCTAAAATCTTATAGGGAGATCTAAACACATTATAAAGCACCCAAACCAGTCTAAAATGGGTCCAAACCAGTCTATAGAAGATCCTAAAATATTAGAGGGGGTTCTAAGCACATTATAAAGCACCAAATCAGTCTAAAATGGGCCCAAACCAGTCTATAGAAGATCCTAAAATCCTAGAGGGGCATCTAAACTCATTAAAAGGCCTGGAAGTTAAACCCCCAAAATGGGAACGTTCTCTGAAATTTGGTGAAAATCATTGGTTTTCGAGCAAAATCTCCATTTTTCGGTTGGGGGGAACACTGCCGCGTTCCTAGTCCCAACCTCTTAAGACCCTACCCTGTATATGTTCAAAAACATCATTGGTTTTCTGCCCAAAGCTCCCCGATTTTATAATTCCTATACATTTTCCCACTCTTTCCAGTAGGTGTGATTCAAAAAGATTGCATAGGTCTAGACTTTTCTTCTCTTTTTCCTTCAAAAATGCGTTAAAAGTCGTTAAAGTTGCATCTTACGAGCAGATTTTTTCCCCTCCAGATAGATTACGCTGATAGGAATAACATAATGAATTACGCTCTTGTAAAAATAATGACATTAAAGTTTAAAAATATTTTCTCTTTATTAGATTAGTGACCCTCGTTACACTATTTTATAAAAGTTCTATTTTTATTTTCTCTTATTTTTTTAAATCCTTTTTTTAAATCGTCTATCGTCCTCCCAGGTATAC
Source organism: Orius laevigatus (assembly GCA_018703685.1). Classification (NCBI taxonomy): domain Eukaryota; kingdom Metazoa; phylum Arthropoda; class Insecta; order Hemiptera; family Anthocoridae; genus Orius; species Orius laevigatus. The sequence continues at coordinate 3,834 of JAGWEN010001649.1, forward strand.
TTTCACTGGTAACCCTTACAAAAAACGAACGAGAAGAATGGAGAAAAAAAAACCAAGACACAAAGGGAGACTAAGGAATACCGGACAAAGGACGTTTACTAAAACTCTATTTATAAAATTTATCCAATCAGCGTAAAAAATGTGAAATCTGATCTCCCTTTTTGTATAAATGAAAGTCATTTTTATTTTATGCATTTTTTTAAAATCCTGATGGTTTTTGAGCTGAATTTCTGGTTACTGCGATTATATTACGAATCATTGATGTATAAAATGCAAGATTAGTGGGGGAGAGAACACGATCTGCATAAATGGGAGTTAATGATGTAACAGAAATGAGTTCGTCCTCTAGAAAGTAGTGGAGCTCCCCCATATTCCTGGCGATCTAGGTTGAAGCAAATCATACACTCGTTTGGTACACTTTCATCCCCGCCTAATTGTTTCCCATTCAACTAACACTGTCCGAAAGGAAATTTAATTCTCTACAACTTTTATTTTATTACTTTTTCATTTTTGAGCCTCGGTTTTCGAGATATTTGCCAAAAACCCGATCAAACCTTCAACACCAATATCTCGCTAACAAATCGTCACATAGAAAATTCAATATGTTTATCCGAAAGGGAATTTAGTCCTCTACAACTTTTATTTTATTACTTTTTCTTCTCCGAATCACCCTAATCGAGATAATTAAAAAAATTAACTCCCATCTTCCATATTACACGGACGTATTAGGCTTGATGACGTCACGAGGTTCCCATAACCGATTTGCGATTTCGAACGTTTTATTTATAAAATAGAGAGAATGCGGTAAAAAGGTTGAGGAGTTCCTTTTAAAGGAACTAACACTATCCGAAAGGAAATTTAATTCTCTGCAACTTTTATTTTATTACTTTTTCATTTTTGAGCCTCGGTTTTCGAGATATTTGCCAAAATCCCGAAGATTTATCAAACCTTCAACCTCAATATCTCGCTAAAAAATCGTCACATAGAAAATTCGATATGTCTATCCGAAAGGGCTTTGTAAAAATTTGGCTTTGTAAATGTTGATTTTGAGGTTTTTATACGAAAATTTGGCTAAACCAAAATTGGGCTTTACAAATGTTGATTTCGAGGTTTTTGTACGACATAAACCTCGAAATCAACATTTGTAAAGCCCAATTTTGGTTTACCGTCGAAATCGAAGACATTTAAAAAGCCAAATTTTCGTAAAAAACCTCAAAATCAACATTTAAAAAGCCAAATTTTCGTGAAAAACCTCAAAATCAACATTTAAAAAGCCTAATTTTGGTTAAATAAATAAAAACCTCGAAATCAACATAATATATGAAGCCTAATTTTCGTCCAAAAACATCGAAATCAACATTTAAAAAGCCAAATATTCGTCAAAAACCTCAAAATCAACATTTTTAAAGCCTAATTTTCGTCAAAAAAAAACACCTTATAATCAACATTTATAAATGCCTAATTTTCGTCAAAAACCCTCAAAATCAAATTTAAATTTACAATTTTTTGTCAAAAACCTCCAAATCATGGTTATAAGAGCAAATTTTTTTGACAAAAAAATCTCAAAATCAACGTTTTAAGTGTAATTTCTTTTGTCAAAAACTTCAAAATCAACATTTTAAAACCCAAACTTCATTCAAAAACCTCAAAGTTAACATTGAAAACTTTAGGGACCTCTTCATCCTCCTTATTAATCCGAATTTCGATTTTCTCCTATCTCTCTGGTTTCTTCAACCAAAGTACATACCGTATATTTTTCGCCAATTATATCAAAGTCCATGAATTTCGTCAGAGTTGTTGAGGTTTCTCAGAGACCTAACATTCACAAATTAATGCAGTGCGGTTCTAAAAAAAAATTACGGACATGGCCTTGGGAAGTCGCCTAATCCACTTTCGCCGCTTTCTAAACCTTCCAACGATTAGACTCATCTATTTTAAGTAAACTAGAATACACAATTTATAACTTCCTTGTTTACTTGTAAACAAAACATAAATAAAGTGAAAATATTAAAACACAAAAATAAAATGATAAAAGCAGGGGCGGACTGGGACCTTAGGGTGTGGGTGGATTTTCAGTTAAGGGGGCGCAGAAAATGTTGACAGAAAATTGGCTCTTAGAAAAATATATTCAGGAAAATCGGTTACCAAACTTTTTCACAGTGGGCCTCCCCTTTTAAAAAAATTAAAACCTTTGCTAAAGTTTTTCAATGTTAACTTTGAGGTTTTTGAATGAAATTTGGGTTTTAATATGTTGATTTTGAGATTTTGTGACAAAAAAAAATTTCCTCTTATAACCATGATTTTGAGGTTTTTGACAAAAAATTGCCAATTTAAAGTTGATTTTAAGGTTTTTTGACGAAATTTAGGTTTTTGACGAAAAATAGGCATTTATAAATGTTGAATATTAGGTGTTTCTACGAAAATTAGGCATCATAAATGTTGATTTTGAGGGGTTTTTTTGTGACTAAAATTAGGTTTTACAAATGTTGATTTTGAGGTTTTTGACGAAAATTTGGCTTTTAAATGTTGATTTCGAGGTTTTATGACGAAAACTAGCCTTTAAAAATGTTGATTTTGAGGTGTTTGACGAAAATTTGGCTTTCAAATGTTGATTTTGAGGTTTTTGACGAAAATTTGGCTTTTAAATGTCCACCCCCCTTCTCCCCGGGCCAGCCCGCCCCTGTCCACAAGGGTCTGGTAGTTATGGAAGTAGGACCCCTAAAATTGGAACTTTCTCAAAAAAAATTTTTTTAGTTCATTTGCTGGGCGGAACGCTGCAGCGTTTTCTTTTCTGATTCTCGGGGCATAGGATGGGCTTGTAAAAAATTTGAAGTTTTTATGATTTAAAAAAAAAATCGACTTTGAAAGTTCAAATGCACTGAAAAGGAGGATATTTTGGTTTATATTTGTATTCAGAAAAGGAGGACGCGTCAATGAAGAACCAGTCAGGCAGCTACTGATTCCCGAGGAACGTGTTTTAAAGCTTCCTTTCATTCCGACAGTTAACATGACGTCCTTTTAAAAAGGAACTCCTCAACCTTTTTACCGCATTCTCTCTCTTTTATAAATAAAACGTTCGAAATCGCAAATCGGTTACGATTCGTACGATCGGAAACCTCGTGACGTCATCAAGCCTAATATGTCCGTGTAATATGGAAGATGGGAGTTAATTTTTTAAATTATCTCGATTAGGGTGATTCGGAGAAGAAAAAGTAATAAAATAAAAGTTGTAGAGGACTAAATTCCCTTTCGGATAGACATATCGAATTTTAGGACGAAAATTAGGCTTCATATATTATGTTGATTTCGAGGTTTTTATTTATTTAACCAAAATTAGGCTTTTTAAATGTTGATTTTGAGGTTTTTGTACGAAAATTTGGCTTTTTAAATGTCTTCGATTTCGAAGGTTTTTTCACCAAAATTGGGCTTTACAAATGTTGATTTCGAGGTTTTTGTACGAAAATTAGGCTTCAAAAATTTTGATTTTGAGGTTTTTTGACGAAAATTAGGTTTTACAAGTTTTGATTTCTGCATAAAAAAAAAAAAATTACCTTATTTATCACACCAATGGTTTCACCTAACCCCAATCCTCCCAGCTAGCTCTCATACCCCCAACAAGCCCAAAAACCTCCAAACAGTCCCCCCAATTTATCACAACAATTGGTTCCCCCCTAACTACCCCTCATACCCCCAAACCTCCAAATATCCCCCCTCCCCACCGCCCAAACCCGCTAATTACACCCTCCTTGATGATTCGACCTTCCCAAGGATACTAGAAACCTTTTTGTGTGGTCCTTTCCCATAGGTGTCAACTGGCATGGAAGTCGGTAGCTACTACTGTCCTCCATGTTTTTAATCAGGATGCTCTAAGGATCCGCAAGATAGCTTTGTTTTAAAACGTTTCATTAGGTCAAAACAACGTCTTTTTCAAAAGAAGGGCGTTAAATTCTTTTGTTGACTGATTTGTGTGAAACAGGATGCAACTTTCGATTTGCATTTTCACTCTCGTCCGTTTTATCTGATTACCTTTGATATGGGAATAAGGCGTCGCCGTTCGTCTTGTTTCTTTTGAGGGGGAGAGATGGCCCCGGAAATAGAAGAAAGTGGAGTAAAAATATAGGTCGTTTTTGTGAGCGTCGTCCGTCATTCTCGGCCTTTCGGTGAAAGGAACCAAATTGGCTATCAATTCAAAATAATGTTTACTTAAGTTTAGTATAATTTTGTTTGCGTTTGGAAAAAAAAAATTACATATCACTCCTTTTTTGAACGTAAGACACTAGGATTAGGTGATAGTGTCGCTCTCCCGGATATCCATGAGAAATCCAATTATTACCAGCCAAAAAACCTCGAAATGTTCGGACTTTTTTCACTTATCGCCTCATAACTTCTGAAGTATTATTTTTATGCGAAAAGTCACTTATACCATTATTAAAGCGTATAAATTTACCTAAAATTTAAGCCCTACCGCACCTCCGTAAGGTCCGTAGATCCTAAGATATTGGACTTCAAAAAATAAAAAAGTTCAAAATTTAGTCATCTTTTGGCTAGAATATTGGCCCTAACATCCGAGCAGAAAAGTCATATAAAAGAAAGTTGTAGAGCAGTTATCTAGCTTTAAGATTTCAAAAGTCAAAATCGGTCCAGCCTTTCGGGAAATGAACAGAAAAGAGGATTTCAGATGATGCCAAAAAACCTCGAAATGTTCGGACTTTTTTCCTTTTTCGCCTCATAACTTCTTAAATATTATTTTTATGCGAAAAGTCACTCATACCATTATTAAAGCGTACAAATTTACCTAAAATTTAAGCCCAACCGTATCTCCGTAAGGTCCGTAGATCCTAAGATATTGGACTTCAAAAAATAAAAAAGTTCAAAATTTAGTCATCTTTTGGCTAGAATATTGGCCCTAACATCCCAGGAGAAAATTCCTATAAAAGAAAGTTGTAGAGCAGTTATTTAGCTTTAAGATTTCAAAAGTCAAAATCGGTCCAGCCGTTCGGGAAATGAACAGAAAAGAGGATTTCAGATGGTTTACCAATATGAGGTTCAAGGGCCTCTTCTGTCCGGCCTCAGCCATAGCAGTGCGGCGATAGCCGTTGAGCCCTGGCCAAAGATATCCTTCTACTTGAGTTTTTTTTTCACTTTTTCGCCGTTTATTTCTGATTCTGTTCCGGTTGTTAAGGAAAAAGGTGGGTTACCTTGGAGGGAAGATTGTGGTGTATTTCCACATGTTTTTGTCCGTGGATTTTACGGTTGAGCCTTTTCTCAAGGGGTTTAGCTTTTTGATATACATGCTCATATGACATAGCTTATTATGTAACATATATATACGATAGACATGACTTAAAAGTTTTGTTTTGTTGCAGATGTTCCGGATATTCTGAAGCGATGGCGACGGATGGGCAGATAATTGTAGCAGCAGCCAGATGGTCGGAGGACGCTGTGTATTTGAAGGATTTTGCGGTTGGCCGAACGTTTCCGGTCGTCGTCAAGTTCGTGAAGGGCCAATATGGAGGATTCGGCGTCCCGAGCCTTCCCAACCCTGGTCTTCAGTCGACGGCGATGTTACTCTCGACTGGTCCAAAGCATAAAATAATCGCTCAAGCGGTCAAAATCAAAGAAGGACGCAGAGTGGTCGGAGTCGGACCCAAGATCGAAATACCGGAAAGTTATCCAGGATATTTTGAACTTTTAAGCGAAGAAGGACGCGGTATGCGTGCCATCGAAAGTGTCGGCGAAATCGCCCGAAAAATGCCGGACACTGGATTTTTGGTTCGAGAGACTATTCGAGGGATGATCGCGAAAAGCGACGGTCAAGGAGGACTCTGTTCGAACGGCTTTCGAACTGTCTCCGTCGGCGAAACCCTTTTGCCGATCACAGAAGTCCAACTTAACGGCCACAAAACAAGATTCTTGCAGTGTGTCGATCAAAAAACTGAATTCGTCTTTCTCGCGTACGACCAAAGAGGTAAATTTAGCATACTCGCTAAAGAAGACCACATCAGTGGCGTTCATTCGGCTAAGAATCTCCTTTCGAAACGGATGCCTATGACAGTCCGACTAGTCCATGGTCCTCCGCCACGAGGGTTGAAGAGTTCGAGTCATATTGTACAGGAATTGAGATTGCTTGCGGTCGTCGAAGAAGAAAACATTTTCGCCATCTCTCTTCAAAAGGATACCGGCAACGTGGTTCCTCTTCCGCTCGTCGCCGCCCTCAAGCTCCAGCCAGCGAGAAACGGAGATCTACTCAAGTCGATGAAAGAATTCCAAAGGCTTTGCGACAAAGGGACATCGCTTGTCAACCAAGTCGTCGATAAAGCCCACGTCCTCGATGTAAAGCTTCCCGAGAACAAAGTGAGCCGAGGAGCCAACTCAAGATATTCCCAAATCAAAACGGGATACTTTCTTCGAAGAAGCGCTTCGTTGGATTCGCCCAGTGTCACGTATTCTTGGACCTACACCAGCGGTAACGAAAACCGCGAACCGACTGCTGCTGGAGAAGATTACGATGACATTGATCAAATATACGATTACGTTCGCGGTTTCGCACCTCTACCTAAAAACATCAAGTCACCTTTTGCTGAACCTTTATCTCCTGTAAGCTCACCAGTTCCAGATCCCCATGTAGACAAATACAAACCTGAACCTCCTCCTATAGAAACGATACCCACGAAAAAGCAGCAAGCCTCGAACGCCAAAGCTGAGAAACGGACTAGAAAAGAAGCGGCGCACAATAACCCTAGTAGTAGACTCGATAAAACGAATATTCCCTCTTTGTACGTAAAGAACGCCAACATCCAACGGGGACGTGTACTCAGGCAGAAAAGCACATCGCCGATGAAAGATCAGTCAGGAAAATCCGGCTCGCCGATCGTCAGCGTCCGATATAAGTCTCTTACCAATTTGCAGCAAGCGATGGAGATGGACGGAACTCTCGACTCGAGCCATTCCGGCGGGCGTACCTCCGGCGATTCCGGCGCTGGGGTCAAACTCCCCGAAAAACGATCTCGGCGACTAAGTCGTCCTCTTTCTTTGACCAACCTAGTCTGGGAAATTTGTCGCCCTCAAGAAATTCAAATGGCGCAGAACGGAAGAAAGCCGTCCAACCCTTACAAAATCAATCCTGAACACACTCATCCTGCTCGTATTGGAACCCTTTATCTTTAAACGGTAAGACACATTTTTTTCAATTTAGTCACCAAAGTCATTCAAATCCAGAAAAGTCTCGTAACCACAAAAAAAAGTCCATAACTGAAACCCGTGCGCTTTGGACGCTAGAGCGTTTTTAATGCGATTTTTTTCGTTTTTTTCCTAATATCTCGAAAACCGTAGGTCGTAGGCGAAAAGATGTTTAGTACAAAATTAAAGATAATTAAATTTACTATAATTTTGACCTGATACGATTTTTTGTAGGACCAAACGTATCGGAGCTACGAGGTTGCAAAAAACCATAGCTTTCTATTTTGACCTCTGAAGGCAGAAGACGTCATCTAATCAAAAAAGTGTACTTAATAAAAGTTGTAGAGAATTTAATTACCTTTAAGAAACAACCCTAAAAAAAATTAACGGTCAAAAGTCAAATTTTTTTTTGAAATTTACCCCCACCCCTGTCTATTTATCGTAAATTGCTTTTTGAGAGTTGTTTTCAAAAGGTAATTAAATTCTCTACAACTTTTATTAAGTCCACTTTTTTGATTAGATGACGTCTTCTGTCCTTTAGAGGTCAAAATAGAAAACCCCGGTTTTTTGCGACCTCGTAGCTCAGAAACGTTTGGTCCTACGAAAAAATTATATTTGCTCAAAATTATAGCGAATTCAATTATCTTTAATTTTGTACTAAAAATTATTTCGCCTACGACCTTCGGTTTTCGAGATATTGGTGAAAAAACGAAAAAAATCACCTTAAAAACGCTCCTGACGCCAAAGCGCACGGTTATGGACTTTTTTTTTTGGTTAATCACGTGACCAACCCCTAGCAGTACTAAACTCCTCTTGTATCATAGCTTCTAATGAAAATAACCTAAATTTCCGTTCTTTTTTTTCAGATGGCAAATAACGAGCTACGAATCCACATCAAACTACAGTCCACGATTTTTTTATAAACATAATTTTGGGTTCAAAAAGTGTGCATAGAAAAACGTACTGTTCTTTAATGTCCTAATATCTCGTTTCATTATTTTGTAAATAACATAGATTTTAAGGGAAAATTAAATTTTTTGTTTTTATATTATTTTTTCGTTTCAAAAGATGTAGCATAAAAAAGAAGAAAAACGTGTTGCCATCCATTGTTTGCTTGCGCGCATTGTACATAATTTACTGAAGTTAAAATGAACTGATGAAGAATTTTAAGTCAGTCTATGTGCCAAATTTATGTTAGAGTATTCTTTCAAGTCATAGCCAAGTGCCACTCGATTCAGGAGTTTTAAATGTTTTGAGGTAAATTTGAACAGTTAGTTACCTTGAAAAGACGAAACTGTATTCAATTGAGTTTATTTTATTAAATTAATAATAGAAAAATTTTAAAATTCATCGACAGGCATTAAAAATAGTTTTTTTGAGAATACTAAATTTGACCTTTCACGTAGTAATTCATTAAAATTTTGTCTAGGTACCTATTTATGTAAATTAAGTCATTTAATTATTTATTTGACGTACAGATTTTTCTGTGATAAACTGTGCATGATGTCGAAAACCATTTATGTGAATTACCTATTATTTTGTGATGAGCAATTTGGAGGAAAAAAAAAATTTAATTTGTAATTCTTGATTTTATACTAAAAAGATGTTTCAACATTTTGTAAAGAAAAAGGAAAATAACAATAAGACGATTTATTTACCAAACGCCTTGTTTATTTATCACGTTTTATGCACAAAATGGGAGAATCGACATTTAAGGAGGATTCTCCCATCATTTTGTTTCTCATTCAAGAGCAGCACTATCACCCCTGAAGTTAGTTTCCTCGTTTTGGGCACTAAAAATGGTCGGAATTTTTTTTTTGAAAAGCTTGTTCTCATTCTTTTGGAAAACTGTGTGCTGTTTAGGGAGCAGTTTTTCCGAAAAAAATTTCCTCGGGAAAATAATAAATGCAATTTTCTACCAAAACTTTATTTTTAAAAAAACAGGTAGTCACCTTGTAGATTTTGACGAGCTGATTTCAAATATGCTAATATTAAGAAGATCGGATGAATAGATTCGTCGGTATGAGATTTTTAAGGCTGCGGGAAGATCTACCGACGAATCTATCCATCCGATCTTCTTAATATTAGCATATTTGGAATCAGCTCGTCAAAACCTACAAGATAACTACCTGATTTTTCAAAATTTTATTTTTGGTGGAAAATTACATTTTGTATTTTCACGAGGAAAATTTTTCCGGAAAAACTGCTCCCTAAACAACACGCATTTTTCCAAAAGAATGAGAACGCGCTTTTCAAAAAAAATTTCCGACCATTTTTAGTGCCCAAAACGAGGGAAACTTTTGGGCATCTTCCCTCTCACTCGCACACTTGATAGAATTTTGATGTCTGATTCCCCTTAACATCAATTGGCGAGGCCTCAAAAAGTGCCCATGCCTGGTCCCAACTCTGGGCGAAGGCAGTGGTGCATCTTGCATCGTTGAGTAAAATTTTGTCCTCTCCCACAAAAAAATCACAAATTTTGGAATATTTTATTCTTAAAAATTAATACAAAATTATAAAATTCAGTCCAATTGTGTCAGTCAAGATGAGAATTTTCGGGTTTTAAAATCACAAACTCTTAAATTTGGAAGACAAAATTAAAAAATTAAAAAAATTAAATCCATCCTTCAAATATAGAAGGCATCAAACCAATTATCGTTTTATTTGTCGCAATTTCAATTAAAGAGTCAACCTGAAATGCCATTAGTTTATATAAGAATTATGAGAAAAACATCACAAACCAGTTTCTTGGATGAATTCAACGTCTCTTGTTGGCCAAATTCACTTTTCAATAAATTGCAATAAACTTCAGCATCTCCTTTATTTAAAAAACCATCTTTTAATAGGTTTTCCAATAAAAAAATTGGGTTTTCTTTCTTCAATTTAAGCTCCACTCTGTTCACGATTGATTTTAACATATCTACAATTAAAGAATAGTAAAAAAATTGTTTAAAAAATATATAAATACTCGTTTTTGAGAGGTAGTCTAAAGTGTTCGGCTCTTGGATGAAAAGTTTCAAAATCCAAATGATAACGTCATTATCCAAAGAATCCAAAGTGGCAGCCATATAGTGATGAAGCACTCCTAAAAGAACGAAATGAGATTTATGGTCTTATAGTCAATATACATTGAACATGGAAAAAATTGGGGACTTTTTGAAACTTTTACAGTTTGTTCAGGGCTAAGGTGGGATGACTATTAATTTTTCAAACTCGAGAAACCTGTGCTAACCTCAGGAGGGGCGAAAAACCAAGCTGATTTTCGGTTTTTTGCCTATAAGTCCTAAACTAAGCGTTTTATGACAAAACACACTCTATTCAATATTGTAGGGCATACAATTTTCAACAATTTATAACTTATTAAATTTTCCCGTAAACTTACTGCTTATCGAGATACGCCCTATCAAAGTTTGAGAATTTCAAAGGCCCTCTAACAGATGGTTTTGGCCCTCTAATAGGTTCAATTAGTTCAATTTGGCGTCTGATGGGTCAGTTCTATGGTTATTGACCATAAATTTCGTCATGCTGGAACACCTGGGTGGAGGGGAGAGCAGAGACCAACCTCCCTTTTTTTCTTTTTCTTTTTTTTCTTTTCTTTTTTTTTCCCCCATCAGACGCCAAATTGAACTAATTGAACCTATTAGAGGGCCAAAACCATCTGTTTTTTGAAATTCTCAAACTTAGATAGGGCGTATCTCGATAAGCAGTAAGGTTACGGGAAATTTATTAAGTTATAAATTGTTGAAAATTGTATGCCCTACAATATTGAATAGAGTGTGTTTTGTCATAAAACGCTTAGTTTAGGACTTATAGGCAAAAAACCGAAAATCAGCTTGGTTTTTCGCCCCTCCTGAGGTTAGCACAGGTTTCTCGAGTTTGAAAAATTAAGAGAGTCATCCCGTTTTTCATCCCGTTTTACCAGATTTTCCAAGAGGAGCATAAAGTTCGAAAAAATGCGGTGACATTCTGAACGGAATGAGCTCTGGAGGAGAAAAGATATTTTTGACATCGAAAGCGTGTCCGTAGTCTATTCCGATGACGTCACATTGAGAAGTGGAAATCAAAAAGTTGCTCAAATGGCGGTCGCCGATGCCAAGAATCCAGTGAGCGATACACAGGACCGAGTATGTTTTTAAAAAATTTAAACGAAGATTGTAAAAATGTTGAGGTGACGTTGATTTATTGAGCAACGCATTCCTAAAAGAGAAAAAAAAAATTGACGTTATCACCAGGGCGGACTGGGACCTTAGGGTGTGGGTGGGTTTTTAGTTAAGGGGGCGCAGAAAATTGCTATTTTCTGGAAAACTTATGAAATAACTTTTTTAATTCTGAAAATTAGGCATTTATAACTGTTGATTTTGATGTGTTTGACGAAAATTTGGCTTTACAAATGTTGATTTGAGGTTTTTTTGACGAAAATTAGGCTTTACAAATGTTGATTTTGAGGTTTTTCACGAAAATTAGGCTTTACAAATGTTGATTTTGAAGTTTTTTGACGAAAATTAGGCTTCATAAATGTTGATTTATAGGTTTTTCACGAAAATCAGGCTTTACAAATGTTGATTTTGAGGTTTTTTGACCAAAATTGGGCTTTACTAATGTTGATTTCGAGGTTTTTCACGAATTTTTGGGGATATTTGCAAACTTGAGCTTCCCCCCCGGGCCAGTCCGCCCCTGGTAATCACAATATCAAAGTCTTACCTTAAAATTTGGCTCGGAATTTGTCGACAGCACATCTCATAATGGTTTACAATTTCTTTATCATGATTTTCAATATTAAGCACACACAATTCTAGTTTTTTCCTCATCCATTTTTCATGTTCTTTTTTGATATTCATTCTAAAAATTAAATGTTATTTAAACAGACTACAATCACCTTTTTGAATGCAAAGAGGAATCCATAGTATTCAAAAATTTCGATATTGTTGGGTAAGGTAAAAACTCAATTAGTCCAAGTTTACTTTTTAACGGAATCACCTTAGAACATATAAATTAAATAAAAATTATAAATCAATTTTGAAACAAATTTTGAAAAAAAGAAAGAAACCTGGTAAGTGCTGATTTTACAGTCAGTCGAAGATTTATGCTTCAAGGAATGATTCATAGATTCAAAAAGCTGCATTATCCTTTGGTCTTGTCGAATATCTTCGCCAAATTTGACTAGCCAAGAATATCGCTTCCCATCGCTTCCGTACATATTTATTTTCATAGGCGAGCGAAGGGATGTTATCTTTTGTACCTTTTTTTCACAAAAAAGATATTTTAAAATCATTCAAAAAAATAATATACAGGTTGCCCCACTTAAGGGGGATTCTCCCATCAGTTTGTTTCTCATTCAAGAGCAGCACTATCACCCCCAAAATTAGTTTCCTCGTTTTGGGCACTAAAAATGGTCGGAAATTTTTTTTTGAAAAGCGCGTTCTCATTCTTTTGGAAAACTACGTGCTGTTTAGAGAGCAGTTTTTCCGAAACAATTTTCCTCGTGAAAATAGAAAATGCAATTTTCCACCAAAACTTTATTTTTGAAAAAACAGGTAGTCATCTTGTAGTTTTTGACGAGCTGATTCCAAATATGCTAATATTAAGACGATCGGATGGATAGATTCGTCGGTAGATCTTCCCGCAGCCTTAAAAATCTCATACCGACGAATCTATTCATCCGATCTTCTTAATATTAGCATATTTGAAATCAGCTCGTCAAAACCTACAAGATGACATCCTGTTTTTTCAAAATTTCAGTTTTGGTGGAAAATTACATTTTGTATTTTCTCGAGGAAAATTTTTCCGGAAAAACTGCTCCCTAAACAGCACGTAGTTTTCCAAAAGAATGAGAACGCGCTTTTAAAAATAAAATTTCCGACCATTTTTAGTGCCCAAAATGAGGAAACTACTTTTGGGCATCTTCAGGTCACTCGCACACTTGGTACAATTTTGATGTCGGATCCCCCTTAACATGCCTCTCCCCCTTAGAAACCTAGTGCAATACTGAAGAACTAATAATAGACGCCACAGAGAAAAACTTGGGACGCCCAAAAGGTTTTTCCTAACCTTGGTGTCAAATCGGACTAAAGACGGCGAATCGCTTTTGTAGTCGACTAATGAGTTTGATACTGGGACTTCAAATTTTCCTTTTTGAGGAGAAAAATAAGCCAACCAAGGTGAATATTGGTCCAATCTTTGTTCATCAATATCTTCAATGTTTTTTTCGATTTCATTTATTTTAATACGAAGTAAATCGCATTTTTCTCCTTCCGTTTTGCAATCTATAAAAGAGATAATAATTGACCAAAATAAAATACTAAAAATTACCATTTTTTAGCATCATAATAAAACTTTCGTGCACGTTGTTTTTCTCGTAAATTTTTCCGACCAATTGATTTTTACCACCATTGCTACGATAGAAACAGTTGGAGACGATTTTGTCATATAAAGAAGAAACATCGGATTTTGTTTTATATGATTCTTGAAGGTCTTTTAAGTAACTTATGAGCAAGAGATTAGGATGGCATAGCTGGCTTAGCCCTTCGATTATTTTTTCAGTTAGATGCAAGCATTCTGGAGCTTTGGAGTACAACCTGATAAACAATATATGTTAGGCTCTACAGACCTCTCCACAAATACCAAATAATTCGCCAATATTCCTTATCACCTCCCCTACCCTTCTCGCCCTCTTTCAAATCCCCCAACCTCCCTAGTAAACATTTAAACCACATTACTTACTTCATGGAAATTAATTTATCACTTTTACAGCTTGTTTCTTTCCAAAGAAAAAACGGAATACAAACACGTTCTGGATACTCAGTAAAAATAATTTCCATTAGATTCATCACAAATGAATGCCGACTCAGAACTGTGAACAACTGGGGTATCCATTGGAGGAACATGTGAGGGGGTATTTGTAAAATCTAAAAGTAACATAAGAATTATCGATTAAAACAAAATATATATATATATGTATATATATATGCATATAAATATATATATAGTATATCTATACATATATATAGTATATATATATCTATATATACATATCTACTATCTTATATATATATATATATATATAGATATATATATGGTGTGATAGATATGTGTATGTATATATATATATATATAATATATAGATATATATAGTATATACTACCTTGCGTATGACAGCTCAGAATCCTGCATAGACTTCTCGTTAGATCAAATGCGCGGGAATAGTTTTTGAGCTTCGATATTTCCGAAGGCCATGGCAGACAAAACTGAGTTCACAAAAGACACTTTCAAGGTACTCTTATAACTAGGGAAGCCCTTAGAATCTGAAAATATATCCAGAAAATTAGTAAACTTTTTTGACACTCCTAAAACAAACATTCACATTTTAAATTGTTTCTGCAATAAACAGCGGCGGAGAGATAAGCTTTCCCTTTTTGACTTGATTCTCGAGCTCTGCCCATCAAACAATCAAAACCAAGTTCAAAAACAGACTCTTTTGCACACTTCGAATTTGTTTTTTCTTTAAAAAATCTAAAAAAATCGCATGACAAATATCAAAATATAAAAAATTTATCATTAGTCCAGTCAATCTAAAGGCCAAATAAAAGAAAAAAATAAGGTATTTTGTTTCTCTACGTGTAGGGGTTGGTCACCTGATTACAGTCCTAACCTGTGCGCTTTGGACTCAAGAGGCGTTTTTAATGCGATTATTTTCGTTTTTTTTCGTATATCTCGAAAACCGTACGGTCCGTAGGCGAAAAGATTTTTAGTACAAAATAAAGATAATTAAATTTCCTTATAATTTTGACCTGATACGATTTTTTGTAGGACCAATTTTATCGGAGCTACGAGGTGCAAAACAACCATGGTTTTCTATTTTGACCTCTGAGGACAGAAGACGTCATCTAATCAAAAAAGTGTACTTAATAGAAGTTGTAGAGAATTTAATTACCTTTAAGAACCAGCCCTAAAAAAAAATTAACGGTCAAAAGTAAAAAAAAATATTAAATTTACCCCCACCCCTGCCTATTGATCGTTAATTGTTTTTTGAGAATCGTTTTTTAAAGGTCATTAAATTATCTACAACTTTTATTAAGTACACTTTTTTGATTAGATGACGTCTTCCCTCCTTCAGAGGTAAAAATAGAAAACCCCGTTTTTTTGTAACCTCGTAGCTCAGTTACGTTTGGTCCTACAAAAAATTGTATTAGCTCAAAATTGTAGCAAATTGAAAAACCTTTAATTTTGTACTAAAAATTATTTCGCCTACGACCTACGGTTTTCGAGATATTGCAGAAAAACCGAAATAAATCACCATAAAAACGCTTTTTTTATTTGCCCTTTTCAGGCTTAGATTGACTAGACTACATACGGAATCAAAGATGACAAATCCTTCCTTATATGGTCCGAAAATGGCAATGGATCTATTTCAGACTTCAAAAGCTGAGAGCAAAGATTTGAAATATAAAGCGTAAGATGACTAGAATGGCTATTTTCTTCATTTTGCGTCCTCTTTATTAAATTTTCTGAAATAAAAATAGATAAAATGTTAAATTTTTTTCTTTTAAATAAGCTAAACCTAGTTGATCCCAATATTTCTTCAATTCAGCTCCTTTTTCCGATGAATTTTTACTTTCAAGTTTGAGCAAGAAAACTTCATTTTTCTTTATATCGGCAATGACTGAATCCTTCTAAAACCTTAAATTAGATGAATATTACAAATAAAAAGTTTTCACCATTTTTTTGAAAAGCTTGGCCCAATATTTTCTCGCCATATAAAAGTTTTTCTTCGACACAGCGAAATCGATGATATCAACAATCCAACTCAAGTTTCGATCCGGAATTTCCACTTCTTTAATATACGACAATTCCCTATAAATTAAAGATTCATTTTCTGAAATTGATGCTCAAAAAAGTTACCTGCAATACGCTCGATATTCAAGGTGGCTGTGCGAACATAAGCGACTTTTATGACAGTCATCATAATCGTCAATAAAATGGTTCGAGATGAAACTTCTCCTTCCCAAACACATCTAAATATTATTTAGTATTATATATAGTATATATATATACTATATAGATATATATAT
>JAGWEN010000165.1:0-70946 GCA_018703685.1 Orius laevigatus
GAACCATATATAACAGTAAGAAGATATTCAGTTTCTACCTCGAGTGCAAAAAAGCCTTAATTAAAAAAAATCAAACGATCTCAAGTAATGGAACCTCTGAAGTTTACGCACGTAGACTGAAGTCGTGTAAATTCGATTACAGGGAACGAAAAAGGATCGAATTTTCGAGGTGCTATGAAGATCTGTGGATTTGCCCAAAGGAACAGGGTTTCAATCGGTAGATTTATTGGAAAAACGCTTGAGGCATGTTTGAGAAAAAGGGGTCATTACAGCTAAAAAGGGGTCCAAAACATCTACAAGGGGTCCAAACTCGTCTAACAATGGTCAAACTATCTTCAAAGAGTCCAAACTCGTCTAAAAGGGGTCCAAACCAGCTAACAAGGGGTTGAAACCAGTTAACAAGGGGGTCCAAACCAGTTAAGCAAAGGGTCCAAACCAGCTAACAAGGGGTCCAAACCAGCTAACCAAGGTCCAAAAACCACTACAAGGGGTCCAAACCAGATCACAAGGGTCCAAACAGCTAACAAGGGGTCCAAACCAGCTAACAAGGGTCCAAAACCAGCTAACAGGGGTCCAAACCAGATAACAAGGGTCCAAACTCGTCTAAAAATGGCCCAAACTAGCTCAACAGGAGTCGAAACTCGTCTAAAAAGGGGTCCATTTCAGCTAAAAGGGGGTCCAAACCAGCTTACAAGGGGTCCAAACCAGCTAACAAGGGGTCCAAACCAATTTGCAGACATTTTTAGATATTTTCCCATATTAATTTTAATTATCATCTATTTTCATTTAATATATGTAACAAATTGTGTAGTTTAAAAAATATATTTTAAGTGAAGATTCGATTAATCCAACTTTAATCGATTAGTAACAATCATTTTAAAACGTTTTTTAATCCGTCATGCGAATCCCCTTTTCGGCCGTGCAAAGTAATTTTTTAGTCGGGCAACGGAATTTTTCGTCATTCATATCAGTCGTTACTTTTAATTATTTTGTTGTGGATTTCCTGTCGTGTGATTCGCTTTCTAGTCGTTCATTTTATAATTTTCAGCCCATGATTTCCTGTCATGAAAATCCCTTTTTCTGTCATTTTAATATTTCCCGTATAAAAATTTAAATTTTTTCCTTTTTAAATCTGTTTTAGTTAAAACAACTTGGCCATAGTGTGGACAAAGTTGAATTTATTGTAATGGGAGGTACGTTCATGTGCCTCCCTGAAGACTACAGAGATTACTTCATTCGAAATTTGCACGACGCCCTTTCCGGACATCGTAGCAACAGCGTGGACGAGGCGGTCAAATATTCGGAAAAAAGCAAAGTCAAATGTATCGGAATTACAATTGAAACGAGGCCAGATTATTGTCTAAAAAGACATCTTTCCGATATGCTTCGCTATGGATGCACAAGACTCGAAATTGGAGTCCAGTCCGTTTATGAAGACGTCGCCATGGACACGAATCGAGGACATACTGTCAAATCTGTCTGCGAAACCTTCAATTTATCAAAAGATTCTGGCTTTAAAGTTGTTGCTCATATGATGCCCGATTTACCCAACGTAGATCTCGAAAGAGACATCGAACAGTTCATTGTAAAACCTCTTTTTATCTTTACTTTTATTCAATTTAATTTTTAGGAGTTTTTCGAAAACCCAGCATTTAGAGCAGACGGTTTAAAAATTTACCCGACATTGGTGATTAGAGGTACAGGCCTTTATGAACTGTGGAAGACTGGAAGGTACAAAAGCTATCCTCCGAGCGTCCTTGTGGATTTGATAGCACAGATCCTATCTCTTGTACCACCATGGACTCGTGTCTATAGAGTACAAAGAGACATACCAATGCCGCTCGTCAGTTCTGGTGTTGAACATGGAAATTTAAGAGAGTTAGCTTTAGCGAGGATGAAAGATCTTGGAGTTGAATGTCGTGATGTTCGAACTAGAGAAGTTGGAATACAGGAGATCCACAACAAAATACGCCCATATGAGGTAACTTGAACCCTAGGATGGGCAAAAATTCATCTTCTTAATTTTGTATTACAGATTGAACTCATCAGAAGGGATTACGTTGCCAATAATGGCTGGGAGACATTTCTATCCTATGAAGACCCAGAACAAGATATTCTAGTTGGCTTACTCAGATTGAGGAAATGTTCATCTGATACTTTCCGGTTGGTTTTTGTACTTAAGTTTTGAATTCAGTGTTGTTTTCAGCCCTGAATTGTTGGGAGGATGTTCTATAGTTCGAGAACTTCATGTTTATGGGAGCGTTGTACCTGTCAGCTCGAGAGATCCGACCAAATTTCAACATCAAGGTTTTGGAACTCTTTTGATGGAAGAAGCAGAAAGGATTGCTAAAGAAGAACACGGTTCTAAAAAAATTGCCGTCATTTCAGGTATGTGATTGGAAGTTTGGTGGGTTTTTTCTGACTTATGTTTTAGGTGTTGGGACTAGAAATTACTATCGGAAAATCGGCTATGAGCTAGATGGTCCTTATATGTCAAAGATGTTATAAATAAAAAGTTTTAACACATTCAAATTTTTTTTCCCCTCCTTTGTGGTAAAAAAGGTTCAAAATCTGGCTGAAAATGACACAAAGTTCGAATATAAAGGGTCTTTTCTAATTAAAAAAGGTCTAAAAGGGCCTTTCTTATCCAAAAATTATCAAAATTTGCCCAAAAAGACGCAAAATATTGAGTTATTATATCATCAAACAAACGAAAATTGAAAAAAATCTGAAAATTTTTTTTAAAAAACTATAATTTAATTCATGAATGATACAAAACCTTTCTTTTTAAAGGAAGTTGAAAAAGAAATAGCTAAAAATTTGATGAAAACTAAGTTCAAAGTCAAGAAAACAATAAAAATTGGAAGAAAAAAAAATTCACGCAGAACTATCATAAGTGGCGACAGCTAAAAGAACGTTTCGTCTTGAAAAATGAAGAAACGTCAATGGAGAATTCTTGGTCGCATAAGATCTCAACAAATATGATTCCGAGTTCGTCCTGATCTCAGGATTGTGGGAAACGTTCACATCTTCGATTGAAACCTCTTCAGCCAATTTGGTGAAATCCCAAAGCTTCACATTGCAGTCAAGTGCTCCTAAAATTGAGTTAAAAATCAAATTTTCTTAATAATGACTTACCTGAGGCTAAAATGTTTCCATCTCGGCTAAAAGTCAAACAATGTATGGGTGCCGTGTGAGAAGAAAGTTCAGCGAGAAGATGACCGTGAGCCAAATCCCAAAGTAAAACACGACAATCCGCCCCTGCTGATGCCAAAAACCGTCCATCAACAGAAAAAGCCAACTCGTATATCGACCCTTTATGTCCAGTCATTATTCGCACATTATTTCCAGAAATGCAGTCAAAAAGACGAACAGTGCGATCGCTAGAACCGGTAGCGACATAATTTGAATTTGGATGAAACATAACTCTCTAAAAAAAATCATCAGAACAATGTATAGGAACAAACAAAATATACATCGACATCAGAAAAATGGCCGGCGAATATCCTCAAAGGCTGGTGGTTATCAGTGGCCCATAATCGAGCGGTTTTATCATGACTTGCTGTGGCGAAGTAATAACCGTGAGGTGAAAATCTGACATCCCAAACAGGATAAACGTGCCCTTTGTATGCCACGAGACAAGTCCAAGTTAATAAACTCCATAATCGCACTAAAATTTAGGTTTTCGGATAATTTTTTCTTTTATTGAAATACCAGAAGAATCTTCAGAGCATGAAAGGAGAAGATTTTTATCTGGGCTGAAAGCGACCCTGTAAACAGGTCCGGAGTGGCCGTTGAGAGTTCGAACAGTCTCCGCATTTCGCTCGTCCATTATCCTAGCCCAGACATCATCCGCTTCATGGTCGATATCCTGAAGCTGCTCGCCCGATTTCATCGCTCTTAACTTCTGCGGAACTAAAGTCCAGACTTTAATCTGCGAATGCGAAAATCCGACGGCTAATGTGCTTGAATCGTCCGATATTTCAGCGCAGATGATACTAAAATGGAATGTTCTCTTCTTTTTTATTCATAAATCAAAATTACGTTTGATTAGCATTTAAAAGAGTGTAGCAACAAATCGAAGGTAAAGTTTCAGGTCCCAATGTCACTCGTTTAGCAGCCTCTCGGAGTGCTCGAATCTTCTCTAACTTATCATTGTCTTTTCTAAAAATGAATAAAGAAAATTAATTAATTTATGAACGAATTTGATCTAGACTCTAGAGGGGTCCAAAAGTAACAGTCTAGACTCTAGAGGGGTCCAAAAGAAACAGTATAGACTCTAGAGGGGTCCAAAAGTAACAGTCTAGACTCTAGAGGGGTCCAAAAGTAACAGTCTAGACTCTAGAGGGGTCCAAAACAGTCTAAACTCTAGAGGGGGTCCAAAACAGTCTTAACTCTAGAGGGGTCCAAAACAGTCTAGACTCCAGGGGGGTCCAAAAAAGGTCTAGACTCTAGGGGAGTCCATAACAGTCTAGACTCTAGAGTGGTCCAAACCATTCTAGACTCAAGAGGGGTCCAAACAGTCTAGACTTTAGGGGGTACAAAACAGTCTAGACTCTAGACTCTAGAGGGGTCCAAAAATAACAGTCAAGAGGGGTCCAAAACAGTCCAGACTCTAGAGGGGTCCAAAAGAAACAGTCTAGACTCTAGAGGGGTCCAAAAGTAACAGTCTAGACTCTAGAAGGTTCCAAGAGTAACAGTCTAGATTCTAGAAGGGTCCAAAACAGTCTAAACTCTAGGGGGTCCAAAACAGTCTTAACTCTAGAGGGGTGCAAAACAGTCTAGACTCCAGGGGGGGTCCAAAAAGGTGTAGACTCTAGGGTAGTCCAAAAAAGTCTAGACTCTAGAGTGGTCCAAACCATTCTAGACTCAAGAGGGGTCCAAACAGTCTAGACTCTAGGGGGGTCAAAAACAGTCTAGACTCTAGAGGGGTCCAAAAGTAACAGTCAAGAGGGGTCCAAAAGTAACAGTCAAGAGGGGTCCAAAAGTAACAGTCAAGAGGGGTCCAAAACAGTCCAGACTCTAGAGGGGTCCAAAACAGTCTAGACTCTAGGGTGGTCCAAAAGTAACAGTCTAGACACTCTAGGTCCAGACTATAGACTCTAGAGAGATCCAAAACATCTAGCCTCTAGAGGGGTCCAAACTATCTAGACTCTAGAGTGGTCCAAACCATTCTAGACTCTAGAGTGGTCCAAACCATTCTAGACTCTAGAGTGGTCCAAACCATTCTAGACTCAAGAGGGGTCCAAAACAGTCTAGACTCAAAAGGGGTCCAAAACAGTCTAAACTCTAGAGGGGTCCAAAAGTAACAGTCCAGACTATAGACTATAGAGGGGTCCAGAACAGTTCGGACTCTTGAGGGGTCCAAAACAGTCCAGACTCTAGAGGGGTCCAAAAGTAACAATCTAGACTCTATAGGGATCCAAAAGTAACAGTCTAGACTCTAGAGGGGTCCAAAAGTAACAGTCAAGAGGGGTCCAAAAGTAACAGTCAAGAGGGGTCCAAAACAGTCCAGACTCTAGAGGGGTCCAAAACAGTCTAGACTCTAGGGTGGTCCAAAAGTAACAGTCTAGACACTCTAGGTCCAGACTATAGACTCTAGAGAGATCCAAAACATTCTAGCCTCTAGAGGGGTCCAAACCTATCTAGACTCTAGAGTGGTCCAAACCATTCTAGACTCTAGAGTGGTCCAAACCATTCTAGACTCAAGAGGGGTCCAAACCATTCTAGACTCAAGAGGGGTCCAAAACAGTCTAGACTCAAAAGGGGTCCAAAACAGTCTAAACTCTAGAGGGGTCCAAAAGTAACAGTCCAGACTATAGACTATAGAGGGGTCCAGAACAGTTCGGACTCTTGAGGGGTCCAAAACAGTCCAGACTCTAGAGGGGTCCAAAAGTAACAATCTAGACTCTATAGGGATCCAAAAGTAACAGTCTAGACTCTAGAGGGGTCCAAAAGTAACAGTTTAGACTCTAGAGGGGTCCAAATGTAACAGTATAGACTCTATAGGGATCAAAAGTAACAGTACAGACTCTATAGGGGTCCAAAAGTAACAGTACAGACTCTATTGGGGGCCAAAAGTAACAGTCTAGACTCTAGAGGGGTCCAAAAGTAACAGTCCAGACTATAGACTCTAGAGGGGTCCAAACCTATCTGAACTCTAGAGGGGTCCAAAACAGTCTAGAACTGTAAAGAGCAGTCTAAACCAGTCTAGAGGGTCCAAAACAGTTTAGAGGGGCCTGAACAAGTCTAGTTTGGTCCAAACCAAAGGGAAATTTTTCTCTAAAAGTCCTCAAAAAAATAAAGTCTACTTTTTAGCTCAAATCATCAAAAATTGCTCATCAAAAAGCAAATTTTTGTCTCTAGATCCTGTGAAATTTGCTGGATTTGGGACAAAAAATTTTTTTTTAAATCTGAATTTTGGTATAATGAAGCAAAATGGCATTATTTGAAGTCCCCCTTCACATCAAAAAGCCATTTTTTGTCTCCAACCCCCAAATTCCACCTTAAAAAAGCCAATTTTTGTCATAGATGTGAAACTTACAATTCAGGAAGAGGTAATCGATCAATCGGAGGAGCATTTGGGTCCGATTTCGTTTTTTTACCAAACAAAGAATCTTTTTTGGGTTTTTTCTTTTTGGGCTTGTCTCCACCTTCACCCTCGGCTTCTTCATCGTCATCCACAGCCGCATATTGGTAATCAGGCTCTTTTGGCATTCCATAATAGACTTTTGCTTTATTATCTAAAATTTATCGATAACATCAACCATCGATATATTAAAATGGGAAAAACCTTGTCGCATGGCTTCACCAACGAATGACCCGACAACAGAATCAATTTGTTGTTTTGTCCTGGCCACACCTTCATACATATCGAAATATAAATGCTCCTGTATAATATTGAGGACAATGCTTTGCTTCTTTTCTTGCAAATGTCGCTTTAAAGTGGCCAAAGTGTCACGTGACATTCTAATTATGAACTCGTTGGATCTAAAATTTGTTGTAGTCTCATTTTAGAATAAAAATGGCTTACTTAAAAGTATCTGTGATTTCATTCCCTTTCATGTGATCCCTTTTGGTTACTAGCGACAACTTATGGAGGTCTTCTTGGTAATAATGTTCTTGTTCTTTTCCAAATTTCTCCATTAATTTGATCGCTTTTTGTTCGTGGTTGTTATAGACAAGTTCTAGATACATGTGGACGAATACTGGATATAAAATCATGCCTAGTTCGTGCTGAAAATAAGGTTTGAAATTGATGAAATTAAAAGATTTTTTGTGGTACTTTGTATGTGTCTAAGGATCCATCGACGAAACGTTTTAAGTCTGTGTATGCCTCCTCGTATAGATTTGGGTCGCCTTCACTTTTGTAAGTCAAAAGTACGTTGCTTACTTCTGAATCTGTTGTGCCGCTGTTCGTTTCTTCGGAGACCTTCGCTTCTTTTTTTAATGCATCTTCAGTTTCCTGGGAAAAGAAAATATCATTTTTTAAGTATTTTTGTGGAGGAGTCTGCCCTTTTCCACAGTACCTAAACCCATGAAATCTCCTTAAAAAGGATCTTTAAGGGTCCAAACCAATGAATCGAAGTTCTAACATTGCCCTAATGATAATCAACAGGCTAAAAATGGGTCCAAACCGTACGAAGCATGCAAACCAGTCTAAAGGAATCAAACCCATTCTAGAGGGTTTATAGGAGTTACCAGTTTATAGGAGTCCAAACCAGTTAGAGGGGTCCAAAACAGTCAAGAGGGGTCAAAACCAGGAGTCCGAACCAGTCTAGAGGGGTCCAAACTGGTCTAAAGGCGTCCGCACCGGTCTAGAGGGGTCCGAACCGGTCTAGGGGGTCCAAACTGGTCTAGAGGGGTCCAAACTGGTCTAGAGGGGTCCAAAACAGTTTAGAGGGGACCAGACCAGTTTAAACTCTAGAGGGGTCCAAAACAGTCTAGAGGTGTCCTGACCAGTCTAGAGGGGTCCAAACTGGTCTAAAGGCGTCCGCACCGGTCTAGAGGGGTCCGAACCGGTCTAGGGGGGTCCAAACTGGTCTAGAGGGGTCCAAAATGGTCTAGAGGGGTCCAAACTGGTCTAGAGGGGTCCAAAACAGTTTAGAGGGGACCAGACCAGTTTAAACTCTAGAGGGGTCCAAACCAGTCTAGAGGGGTCCAAAACAGTTTAGAGGGGACCAGACCAGTTTAAACTCTAGAGGGGTCCAAAACAGTCTAGAGGTGTCCTGACCAGTTTATAGGAGTCCAAACCAGCCTAGAGGGGTCCAAATCAAGTGATGGCCAGTAGCTATGCACCAAGTGATGGCCAGGCACTAACTACCACGTGGTTGCCATGTGCTATGCACTACGTGATGGCCTGACCACCTGATGGCCAATCGCTAAGCACAAACGTAATGGCCAGGCACTAACCACCATCTGATTGCCATGTGCTAAGCACAACGTGATGGCCAGACGCTTAGCACAAAAGTGATGGCCATTCGCCAAGAACAACATGATGGCCAGACGCTTAGCACAAAAGTGATGACCATTACCAAGAATAACATGATGGCCAGACGCTTAGCACAAAAGTGATGGTCATTTGATAAAACACAGCATGATGGCCAGACGCTTAGCACAAAAAGTGATGGCCATTTGACAAACACAGCATGATGGCCATTTGCTAAACACAGCATGATGGCCATTTGCTAAGCAAAACAAAGGCACAAACGTGATGGCCAGTCGCTATGCAAAACGTGATAGCCAGTCGCTAAGCACAACATTATGGCATTGAGCACGTGATGGCTAGCTGCTAAGCACCATGAGGCCATGCGCCAAGTCATGGCCAGGCACTACGCTCAACGTGATGGCCAGGCACTAAGCACCAAGTGATGGCCAGTTACTAGGCTGGTCCTCTAGAGGGTCCGAACGGAGTCCAAACCAGTCTAGAGGGGTCCAAACCAGTCTAGAGAAACAAAACTCTAAAGGGGTCCAAACCAGTCTAGAGGGGTCCAAACCGGTCTAGATGGGTCCAAACTAGTCTAGACTCAAGAGGGGTCCAAACCAGTTAAGACTATAGAGGGGTCCAAACCATTCATTCATACTCATAAAATTGGAATATGTACCACTAATTTTCAATGATTCACAAAAAAAAATCATATGTGATGATGAGTTTTCGAAATTTCACTTTTTTTAATGGGATTTCCAATTCCATAAAATATCTTCCCATTGTTATGGAATTAGGAATCTCATAGAAAGAAAAAAGTGAACTTTTGGAAACTCATCATCAACTATGATTTTGCTGTAAATCATAATTGATGACTTTGCAAATATTCATGGAATATCAAAGAGTTCATAATTGCAGAACTACCAGAAATCCATGGATTTCAAGAATTCCACAACTTTGTATTTCTACTTCATGAACTTCCATGAAATCATAGTTTTTCTTCTTTTCTGGGATTCAATCACATTCAATGCGTTTGCATCCAGAAATTTGTGAAATTTCATGAAGTTCCATAATTTTCCCTCTTTAAGATTCTTCATTTTTTATCATTGCCTCAAGAAATAGATTCATTTATTCATTTTGGAAACACAGAATTCCGCATTTCACGAATTATGAATGGGTTTATCAATGAATGATCTTTCAATGGCCCCTCCCTCACCAACCACCATTCCCACGGCTCAATGGCCTCTACTGGCCGGCATAATTTTGAGTATTCACCTTCAATTTATATTTTTTAAGGACTTGCAAGACGGCTTGAATCGTAGCTTTGTCCAGCTTCAACCCATCAACGTCCATCGGCTCAGTTTTAACTTCGACCTGGCTAGCCAGGACTTTTATCTCTTGCTCACTCATTATAGAACTAGTCAGTCGACTCTAATTCAATGAATGAGTAAAAGAAAACAATTTAATTCTATATAAACACCATGGAGACCGGATAAACATTGCCATTTTCCCACAAACATAACCTTTATCATGCTCAGGTTATCAATCCAACAAAACAAACATGATGACCAACATTCCATAATTTCCCCGGATAATTAGCTAACTTATTTTAAATTTGTTGTATTATTTCTAATTTTTCTTCTCTTTATTAGTATAAGTATCTGTAATTTATATTTATTAGTATAAGGGCTTACATCAATTCTAGAGTTGTTGGCAACAGTGGGTTGCAACCTTAATCAAAAGTTACCTTATTCAATGATAAAATTTTGATGAAAATTTTCTAATAAATTCTTCAGTCGATGGTTCCTGATATTTTTCTGCTGCATTTTGAAGAACTGATTGGTGAGATTATGTTTTGTAATTTCAGAGGGAGATTGACAATCTGTATGTCAATGATTTGAATGTTTTGAGTTATCTATTGGTTGTGGGCTTTAGGAAGCATGGGATTGTCGTAGGGTTGAGTTGAAAGTAAAATTTACAATTTAGACCTCATTTTTATTTGTACTTTACGACAGATTTGTCGTTTACATTGTATCAATGGTCATGGTCCTTGGCAAAGGAATTTTAATCCTTTTTTGACTGAACTGCTGGTGAGCAGTAGTTGACAAGAGCGACACTCTTTTCCCAGAGATCTTTTGCGAGTTTTTCATCGAGTGTTAAGCTTGATGGCGTTTTCTCTTGACAGTTGCTGGAAAACAATCATTTTCTGTTAGTTTAATGGGTCCAAATCATTAACCTCATCAAATAAGGTTCAAAGCACTTAATAAATAAATAATAAAATCCAGGGGTGTCCAAAACCAGGGGCGGACTGGGACCTTAGGATGTGTGTGGGTTTTCAGTTAAGGGGCGCCCGGTAGGGGGGGGGGAGAAATTTTTGACAGAAAAATATATTCAGCTAAAACAGAGGTTCCAAAACTTTTTCACAGTGTGCCCCCCTTTTAAACAAATTAAAACATTTGCAAGTTTTGAATGTTAACTTTGAGGTTTTGGAATGAAATTTGGGTTTTAAAATGTTGATTTTGAGGTTTTCGACCAAAGAAATTGCACTTAAAACGTCGACTTTGAGATTTTTTGACAAAAAAAATTTGCTCTTATGACCATGATTTGGAGGTTTTTGACAAAAAATTGCCAATTTAAAGTTGATTTTGAGATCTTTTTTGACGAAAATTAGGCATTCATAAATGTTGATTTTGAGTTGTTTTTTTTTTTAGCGGATTTTTTTTTTCTGGTGACTAAAATTAGGTTTTACAAATGTTGATTTTGAGTTTTTTTTTTACCAAAATTAGGCTTTTTTTTAAATGTTGATTTTGAGGTTTTTGCACGAAAATTTGGCTTTTAAATGTTGATTTTGAGGTTTTTGGACGAAAATTAGGCTTCATACATGTTGATTTTGAGGTTTTTACTTTTTTTTTTAACGAAAATTAGGCTTTACAATTGTTGATTTTGAAGTTTTTCACGAATTTTTGGGGATATTTGCACACACAAAAATCTTGAGCTTTCCCACACCCCCCTGGGGACAGCTTACGCCCCCCTTAGGGGGGGGCCTCCAGTTTGGGAGCCACTGAGCAAAAATTACGCTAAAAAAACCCTAAACCCGCTCTATGTATTCTGTTCTGTCCACCCCCCATCCCCCCGGGCCAGTCCGCCCCTGTCTGGTATCTTGGCTTTAAGCATCGGACTGTACTGTACATATTTTGTTTAACCTGACAGTCTGTGTGTCATATAAATGGTCTTTGCTTTATGCCATAAACTTCTGGACAAAAACCAGAAACCTCGTTCACCACATTTCACCATTCATAGTATATACTTACTCATAGTAAAGACCACTTTGATTTGCTAGCTTCTCATCAAGAGCGCAATAAAGGGTCGTCTCTGCCCCTTGCTCGAATGACAGCATAAAATAACGTGCCACATGTATGAAACCTCGAAACAATACATTATTCTCGACATCAAAACTAAAGAAAGTTGACACTGCTGCGCTTTGTAAGTCAGTTTTGACCAAACCTGGGTTCAGGCAGTAAGTTGTCACACCAGTGCCTATTTTAACAAAAAAAAAATTTATAAACCAAAAATTATAAATAAGCTACCTTCTAGCCTTCTTGCTAATTCTTTGGTAAATAAGTTGTTTGCAAGTTTACTTCTGCTGTATGATTTCATCCCGCTATAACCCTTCTCCATGTTGATATCATCCAAATCTAAATTCGTACCTAAAATTGAATTCATAAATTGTCGCTGTCTTGCTAAACCTTACAGTAAGGATGAGCTGCTGATGATACGTTAACAATCCTGGCTGGACTTGATGCAATAATTGTTTCCAGAAGAAGATTTGTCAGTAAAAAATGGCCGAGATGATTCGTCGCAAACCCCAACTCGTAGCCCTCTTCTGTTAGCTCTCTTGTTCTTGTTATATTGGCTATAATAAAGATTATTTATTTATGATTTTAGTTTTGATAGGACCAGCATTGTTGATCAAAAGATGAATTTTTTCATGATTTTCCAATACTCGTTTGGCAAAGTCTCGAATTGATGCAAAAGAAGCCAAATCGAGCTTTTCGACGATTACTTTCCCTCTGGCTGTTTTTCTCATTTCTTCTGCAGCAGCATTGGCTGTTTCTTGATTTCTGCATGCCATGATGACGGTGGCGCCTGAAAAGAATTTTTTTTAATATGAAAATGATATAAGTTGTTACCTCTATGGGCTAGGTCGGATGCTGTGGCTTTTCCGATGCCATTATTGGCACCAGTGACGATGGCAGTTTTGCCATCAAGTTGTATGTCACTTTTAAAACTGTTTCTAAACAACCAAGCCATTTTAAAACTGAAAATGCGTTCTAGAAGTTGGGTGGAACCACAGGTGGACTCAAGGTCAAACCACTAGAACTGAAGTAGATTCTCCTCCACCATGTTGTACTGTTTGTTTATTTTAATGACTTGTAAACTTTTTTATTTTATTTTTATTTTTAGGACTTGATGGTTTTTGACTATGTGGAAGGAAGATATCAAAACCCCTAAATTCAGGAAACTTCACAAAGATCTTCCCTGGTCTCAAAGGAACCCACGTTTGCTTCTCGCATTATTCACGTCTGGTGCCATGCTGGTGTTTTTCAGTCGTCCAATTTATGACGTCGTCACTGCTATACGTTATCGAATGTCGGAGCAGAAATCGATAAAAGCGGAAGAATAATGGACGCCGTCAAAAAAGCGAAACTCCGCATGACCTCCATCCCTGCGATCGTCAACGACTGTCAAACCTCCGCTTCCAACTATGCGAACTGCGTCGTGAAAATGAACGATCTTAAAAAAAACGATTGCCAAAAGGAGTTCCAAAGTTTTATCGAATGTGTCAAGAAAAGTGCCGCGAAAAGAAAATTGAGAATTTAGTCATGGATAGTTTGTACATTCATATGTTTTTCGGGTTCAGTCTCAGGGTGTTATTCATTACCTATGGAATCATACAAGATTCAATATCTGAAGTTCCATTCACAGATATCGACTATAAAGTATTCACCGATGCCGCCCGAAATATGGCACAAGGCAACTCACCCTACGAAACACCAACATATCGCTACCCACCTATCATTGCTGCCCTTATGATACCCAACCTTCTTCACCCTTGTTATGGAAAAATTCTTTTCTCTTTTTCTGACATTTTCGTTTATTATTTGCTTTTCAAGATATTATTGTTGGATGGAAACTCAAAAGAAAAAAGCAAAAATTTCGCCCTTATTTGGCTCTATAACCCTTTATCAATAATAATAACTACCAGAGGCAATGCTGATTCTATTTCATCTTTTTTTGTTATTCTAACTTTATATTTGTTTTATAAAAAAAATTATTTGTGGTCTGCAATCGCACATGGCATTGCTGTCCATATTCGGTTGTATCCTATAGTATTTAGCTTAGGTTTGTTCATCTCAATCAAAGACAATCATAAAAACACTTTTTTGAAAATGTTTTTTCCTAATAAACAGAGAATTTTGTTTTCTTCTGTTTGTGTTGCAACATTTGCTGTGCTGACTGGTTTCTTTTATTTGGTTTATGGTTATGATTTTCTTCATGAAAGTCTTCTGTATCATCTAAAAAGGGTTGACATTCGCCATAATTATTCGGTTTATTTTTATTTAAATTATTTGAACTATTCGAATCCTTTGGTGGCGACAAAACTTATGACGGCTCTTCCGATGTTGATATTGTTGCTTTTTTTGACCTTGACGTATGCTCAGAAACATATCGCGTTCTGCGAAATGACTCTGGCGTTCGTTTTGGTGATGTTTAATTCTGTCGTGACTTGTCAGTATTTCATCTGGTACCTTTCTCTTTTGCCTTTATCTTTGCCCAAAATGAGTTGTTCCTGGAAAGAGTTGTTTTTGGTTAGTAATTTTTGGTTTGCCTCTCAAGCTGCTTGGCTGCTCCCCGCGTATCTTTTGGAATTCAAATCGCAGGATACGTATTTTTACATTTGGGTTCAGTGCCTTGTTTTCTTTTGGGCAAACGTCATCGTCCTATCTTCTTTCATAAGAAGTTATAACGTATTGAAAATTAAATCAAAATAATAATTTTTTTTTCTAACTAAAATTGTTTGCTTATCCTAGTTGGTTTTGAATTGTATAGCTTGTTGAGACTGTTAAATAATGTATTTTAAATTAAAAATTTATTAAACTCTGTTTTATTTCATTAATTTTCCTCTTTATTTTTTACTTGTACATCAGTACTACTTGTACTATCTTTGGTATATGCAATGCATGATGGGAAATATCAAAACATTAGGGAAATACACAATCATTACCACATAATATATTATTGCTCTGTGATTGTTGCGATTGAAAATCATGTGTTTTTTTTTCAATTGAAATGTATGATGGATGACGGGGAATATCAGAATGCTAGGTAATAAACATCGAGCATCCTTTGGTGATATGTATTCGATGGGAACCACGTAGATATTGCACAAATGATCGAAAAAACAAATTTTCTAATTTCAAAACTTTCCCCAGGGGGGTGAGGCAAGGGGGGCTCTTGTCAGGGGTGGACTGGGACCTTAGGGTGTGGGTGGGTTTTCAGTTAAGGGGGCTCTGAAAATTTTGACAGAAAATTGGCTCTTAGAAAAATATATTCAGCAAAAACAGAGGTTCCCAAACTTTTTCACAGTGCGCCCCCCTTTTAAACAAATTAAAACCTTTGCCTCCCTCCCCCCCTCCCCCCCCCCTAAAGTTTTGAATGTTGATTTTGAGGTTTTTGACAAAAGAAATTGCACTTAAAACGTCGATTTTGAGATTTTTTGACCAAAAAGAAAAATTTTTGCTCTTATAACCATGATTTGGAGGTTTTTGACAAAAAATTGCCAATTTAAATTTGATTTTGAGGTTTTTGGACGAAAATTAGGCTTCATATATGTTGAGTTTGAAGGTTTTTTGACGAAAATTAGGCTTTAAAAATGTTGATTTTGAGGTTTTATAAACCAAAATTGGGCTTTACAAATGTTGATTTTGAGGTTTTTGACGAAAATTTGGCTTTATAAATGTTGATGTTGAGGTTTTTTGACGAAAATTAGGCTTTAAAAAGGTTAATTTTGGGGTTTTTGACGAAAATTTGGCTTGTTGAGTTTGAGGTTTTTTGACGAAAATTAGGCTTTACAAATATTGATTTTGAGGTTTTTGGACGAAAATTAGGCTTCATATATGTTGAGTTTGAGGTTTTTTGACGAAAATTAGGCTTTACAAATGTTGATTTTGAGGTTTTTGACGAAAATTTGGCTTGTAACTGTTG
This sequence comes from Orius laevigatus, assembly GCA_018703685.1. Taxonomy (NCBI): domain Eukaryota; kingdom Metazoa; phylum Arthropoda; class Insecta; order Hemiptera; family Anthocoridae; genus Orius; species Orius laevigatus. The sequence goes on from JAGWEN010000165.1 coordinate 15,692, forward strand.
ATTTTGAGGTTTTTTGACGAAAATTAGGCTTTAAAAATATTTATTTTGAGATTTTTTAAACCAAAATTGGGCTTTACCAATGTTGATTTTGAGGTTTTTCACTAAAATTTGGCTTTATAAATGTTGATTTTGAATTTTTTCACGAATTTTTGGGGATATATTGGGATATCTGTCCACCCGGCCCCACGGGCCAGTCCGCCCCTGGCTCTTGTAGTGCAATATGTGGAGCAAGAGAAAAAAAAATTCAAAACTAGGGAAATTTCGCGAATCCGGAGGGAACATTTTAGTGGCAACACTGTTCCTTTCGATCCATAAGTTTTTCGAGGTCTTCATTTGTTTTTTCGGTTTTTTTCACTCCCCTGCCAGTGTAATAGTTTTATCAGGTTTTGTCGTTTAAAATTTCCTTTTGTACTACATTGCCATAATCCTTAGAATGAAAAGCGTCTTATCTTTGAAGTTTTACCAATAAACTGGCTTAAAGAAGAGGTTGAATATATAAAAGGTGCGTTTATTTTATTATAATTTGGTGTTTGTTTCATGATAAATAGCTAAAAATAAACGTTTTAGATAAGATTTGATATTCTACGTTGATTTATGGCGGAAAGAATCGTCGAGTCCGAAAATTCCCAAACGCGGACTCTTACTGTCGAACAAACCGATGGTGCCGAAAGTGAAGTGAGTATCTAAAATGTCGTTTTATCGTTATTTCCGTCGAAGTTTTTCGACCGCACCGCTAGATCATATAAAAGTGTTGGATCTATCACGTATTGTTGCTGGTCCGTTTTGTACGATGATATTGGGTGATTTGGGGGCGACTGTTTATAAAGTTGAGTCACCCGGCATTGGTGATGAAACTCGCCTTTGGCCTCCACATGTCAACTACTCAAAAGAAGAGATGACTTGCTATTTCGGAGCCTTAAACCGCAACAAAAAGAGCATCTGCGTCAACTTTAAGTCTCCAAAAGGGATCGAAATCATTCACAGTTTGGCTCAAAAATGCGACGTTTTGGTGGAAAATTTCGTCCCGGGAAAACTCAACGAATTGGGTCTAGGATACGACGATATCAAAAAGAAAGCTCCTCATATCGTTTACTGCTCAATTACTGGCTTTGGCCCCAGAGGTCCATACAAAGATAGAATGGGCTACGACATCATTGCTGCATCCATGGGAGGACTTTTTCACATAACAGGACCCAAAAATGGCGACCCTTGTAAAACTGGAGTCGCAATGACCGACCTTTCAACAGGACTCTACGCCCACGGGGCCATCATGGCAGCTCTTTTACACCGTTTTAAAACCGGAAAAGGACAAAAAGTCGACTGTAATTTACTCTCAACTCAAGTCGCTTGTTTAATTAATATCGGAAGTAATTATCTAAATGCTGGAAAAGAAGCCATCAGATGGGGAACTGAGCATGAAAGTATTGTCATACTTCAAAGTTTTAAAACAAGTGATGGCTACATGACTATTGGAACTGGCTCCGATTCTCAGTTTAAAAATTTTTGCCTTCGTTTTAACCTAGACCTTTATCTTAACTTTAAATTCAAAACCAATGCTGACCGAGTAAAAAATCGCGATGAATTAAACAACATTTTGGACCCGATGTTTCTCAAAATGAAAAACGACGAAATCCTTAAGATTCTTGATGGTGCACCTTTTCCATTTGGGCCTGTCAACACTATTAAACAAGTAAGAAGACATGGATGAAAAGCGATTATGAAAAATTGAAATTCTAGGTTTTTGACGATCCTCATATTAAGGAAATCGGGCTCGTTTCCGAAATAGAATTGAGCACCGGGACAAAATTCCGAACCGTCGGCCCTCCTACTGATTTCAGCGATTCCGACGTCTCAATCCGTTCTCCACCTCCTGACCGTGGGCAGCACACTCGTGAAATATTAAAAAACGAATTGAATCTTCCTGATTCTAATATAGATAATCTTTTTAACGAAAATGTCATTCAGTGATAAATAAAGCTTATTTTAAATTTATTTTGTGTTTTTCCTTGAAATTCACAAAAAAATAAACAATTGGAAGGATTTAATCGAGATATTAACTCTGTTTGATGTCTTTTAGGAAGTTAGGACGGTCAAGGTGACCTTGAAGAAGCAAAAAACAGACAAACAAGTCAAATGGACTTCAGAAACCGTCGATAATGAGCACATGAATAAGAAAAAGTCAAAATGTAAGTTCAAAAAGTTTTTAAAAAATGGCTTAAAAATTGTTTCCAGGCTGCTGTATTTATGAAAAGCCGAGAAACTTTGGCGAAAGCTCATCCGAAGATGAAGGCGAATGTGAAAACTGTTTTGGCCATGTCGAGCTCAAGAAAAAAAATAAACCGACGCAGCCGGAGCCAAGTTCTGAAGAGCCATCGCCTGACCCGCCGGAAACACCTTCCCCTTCGTAACCATTTTTTCCACTCATTCCATTTTATATCGCAAATTAAACAAATTAAATGTTATTAAAAACCATTCATTAAAAATCTCAAATGTTTTATCTTTTCAGTGTTTTGTGTGTTGTAAGTCTTCATCTTTCGCTGGTCGAGAGAGACAAACTTTTTTTGTGGCAATCCCACATTGAAGTAACACACAAGTTTTTAAAAAAATTCAAAATATAAAGTTTTTATGATTTTTTATGGTATCGTGTTTGCTGTAATAAATTGTGACTTCTAAATAAACAAATTAATATTAGTATTTCATCAATTTCACGAGAATATTGATTTTAATGTTTTTCTGATATCGCAGGAGAAGAGTAATTCACTAGGCGGACACTTAAATCCCAAAGATCTTTGGCGAGTTGGTCATTCAATGCCAAAGGTGATGGCGTTTTTTCATTACAATTGCTGGAATTTGAGTCATTTTGAAATGTCGTTTTCTGCGACTTACTCGTAATATAAGCCACTTTGATTCGCTAGTTGTTCATCTAAAGCGCAATAGAGCGTCGTATGTGCACCTTGTTCTTCCGTCAGCATGAAAAGGTTCCCAAAACGTCGAACACCTCGAAAAATTAGGCTATTGGCACTTATTCCTAATATTGATTCTGTTGCTGAGTTCTGGATGTTTGTTTGGATCAAACCTGGATGGAGGGAGTACGTCGTTACTCCTGTACCTGATTTTCAAAATATTAAATAGTAAAAAAAGTAATGTCACACCTTCCAGTTTTTTCGCTAATTCTCTGGTGAATAAAACGTTTGCCAGTTTACTTCTGCAATAGGACTCAAGTCCACTGTACTTCTTCTCCATATTAATGTCATCTAAATCAAATTTTTTACCTAACAAGTTAAATTTATTGCTTGCAGTATGGATATGATATATTTACACCAATAGTGACCAAGTGATGAAACATTAATGATTCTGGCAGGTTTAGATTTGATTATTTTTTCAAGAAGAAGATTCGTTAATAAAAAATGTCCTAGATGGTTTGTAGCAAATGCTAATTCATAACCGTCTTCAGATAGAACTCTTTTGTCTGAAATTAACCCTAAAATTTAATTTAGAATATGTATGACCAGTGAGGAGCGAGTTGAACCAGCATTGTTGATCAAAAGGTGAATTTTTTCGTGCGACTTTAAAACACGTGCAGCGAACTCTCGTACTGATTTGAAAGAAGATAAATCGAGCTTTTCGATGATGAGTGTTCCTCTGGCTGTTTTTCTCATTTCTTCTGCGGCAGAATTGGCAGTTTCTAGATTTCTGCAAGCCATGATGACGGTGGCTCCTGAAAAAGAATAAGAACGTAAAGGATGCTGAGGAGTTGTCACCTCGGTGGGCCAAATCTGAAGCAGTGGCTTTTCCGATTCCGTTATTGGCACCAGTGACTATCACGGTTTTTCCGTCTAATTGAATATCACTTTTGAAATCCTTCCTAAACAACCAAGACATTCTGGCCTCCTCTGTTGTATTAAGACTTCCGGAATCTCCGACCTACTTTCAAAATCCCACTTTTTCCGGCATCTTGATTGGATCAAATTATTGTTTAAAAGCTGTGACATTTAGACAGTTTTTTCGTTTAATTTTCCGCACATTTCACGACTTTTATGAAATTTTTTGTGATTTCTGACATGTAAATTGTTGCCTGTGTGTAATCTGTGAAATGAATAAAAGTCTATGAAAATGAAATGGTATATTGTTCCATTATCAAAACAGCTGTGTTTTTTTTAATTTATTTAAAAAATCTACCTTCCTACCTACAACCTACACTCCTTTCTAGTTTTCTACCTACGAGTACGATCCTAGCCTACAATCGTGAGGGATTTTTATGACAGCATCCATACCTAGGATTTTGGATTCCTAGGAATTTGTCCGGAGGGGCGTACCACTAAAAATCAAAGCCCCCCCCCTCTTAAAAAAAAGTTTTAAACTTAATCTTTAAAAGGCTCTTAAAACGTTGATTTTGAGGATTTTTGACGAAAATTAGGCTTTGTAAAACGTTGATTTTGAGGTTTTTGATGAAAAATTGGTTTTCAAATAATGTAAATTTTAAGGTTTTTGACTAAAGAGAGCCTTATAACGATGATTCTGAGGATTTTTGACTTTTATTCAAAAAGCTTTTGACGAAAAAATTTCTCTAAACCTTGAATTTGATGTTTTTGAGGAAAAATTTGGATTTGGCTTGAATAAAAATTTGGCTCTTGAAACCCTGATTTTGAAGTTTTCGATGAAAAATTCGCTCCTAAAATGTTCATTTTGACGAATAATTGGCTTTAATTTGTTAATTTTGCCTTTTGTTATTAATTTTTTCATAAAATTGTCTTCATTAACGTGAATTCTGGAGATTTTTTGTTTTTTATTTATTTTCTCTCCCCCCCCCCCCCGGGGATCCGCCCCTGCCTTCCCCAGGAGTTGGGACCGGGCTTGGGAAACATCATCACCTCCAGAAAGCCTCATTAAACAGAAGGCAAGTGTCCGGACAGAAGAAAAGACATAGTGAAAGGATGGAGAGAATAGTTAAATCTAAAATTTCATAAAAAACTCGAAATTCGTATTCCGGGGGAATCCAATTCCTTCCCCTACTCCGTTGATTCAATTTATTGACGCCATTCGCCCAAGAACGATAGTAGCGCTGTCATTGTTTGGCAGAAGCTTTATAAACTAAACCGTTACCATGGCAACCTCGTTGACGCTATGTAATGATTGAATTTGAAGCCAACAGAAAGGTTGCGCTGCTGTCGTTTTTGTAGGAATAGTGACGTCATCGGATAAGCCTTACGCCATCTTCAACTCGTCCGATTCACGATTTCTTCCTTCAGAAAAGCGTCCCCGGCCTAGGATCAATTTAAGTTCCACCCTCTCGTCATTTTCTCCATTTTTCCGGCTTTAAACCGTTCAAAGCCATGGAAAAATACCATTTCAATGTAACCCGGACGTAATTTTCGGCCAAAATGGAGGACAAAACGTAAAATTTTATTTGTAACCACATAAAAAGTGAAGAAAAACTTTCTTGTTCTGTCCTCTGTCCGTTCCTATTTTCAAAGATGGCTTCTTGTGATATTCAAATCGTCAATCCCTCTGTTTTAAACAAAATCGAAGGGTAATTTCTTAATATTCATCTTTGTATTTATATTTTAAATTTAAAATTTGAGTTATTTTAATTTTTTGTAAATTTTCAACTTCTCTTTTATTCAGGTTTATGGCAGACGCTTCCTATCGCGAGGCGATCGAAAATTCTTCGAATTATAATACGAGACTGTGTGTAGAGAGGCGACTGCGGATGCCATTTCTCGATTCTCAGACAGGTCTAGATCTACAAATATTCATATTTTTATTTTGATGAATTAATTATTCAATTTGAGAGTTTAGTTAAGGTAGCAGGATTGCCAACCTAAATTTCGTCCATGAACATTTCTCCCTAGAAACTAGAGACTGACGAGATATTGATTTCCTGATCCTGAGTGTGAAGCACTTGAAATTTTCCTATTCCAGCAGACCTGGCTATTAGCAATAAGAAAAATCTGCTAAAATTAAACCCTTTGATTCACTTGCAGTTTTTTTTGTTAAAATTTTGTTAAAAGTCAAATTTTTGTCTATAATCCCCCAATTTTAACATAAAAAGAGCTAATTTTTATATACAAAAATTCTACTTCCAAAAGTCAAAGTCTTGTTTTTAATCCCCTAATTTTAGCATGAAAAGAGCCTATTTTTTATTATTAAAAAAAATCTTAAGTATTCCACATACAAAAGTCAAATTCTTGTCTATAATCCCCCAATTTTAACATAAAAGAAGAAAAAAAAAAGAAAAGCTGATTTTTATCCATAAAAGCTCCCAAATTCCACATCCAAAAGTCAAACTCTTGCTTTGAATGATTGATAAGGTTTTACAAAATTATGTAATTTCATATATACAGGAAAATGCTTGTTTTTAATCCCCCAACATGAAAAAAGCTAATTTTTATCCAAACCCCCAAATTCCACATTAAAAAATAAAATTCTTGTCTATAATCTCCCAATTTTAACATGAAAAGAGCTCATTTTTATACAAAAAGCCCCCCCAATTTCCACATCCAAAAGTCAAATTCTTGTCTATAATCCCCCATGAAAAGAGCTGATTTTTATTTAAAATACCTAAAAATAAAATAGCACGAATTTCACATATTAAAATCAAATATCAAATTATTGCTTTTAAATTCAAATTATTTTTAGCATGATAAGAGTCAATTTTAATCCGAAAAACCCCCCGAATTCCACATTCAAAAGTCTAATTCTTGTCTATAATCCCCCAATTTTAACATGAAAATAGCTTATTTGTATCCAAAAAAATCTCCCAAATTCCACATCCAAAATTTAAATTCTTGTTTTCAATCCCCTAATTTTAACATAAAAAGAGCCTATTTTTACCCAAAAAGCAAATTCCACTTCCAAAAGTCAATTTCTTGTCTATTATCCCCCAATTTTAGCATGAAAAGAGTTTATTTTCATACCAAATTCCACATCCAGAAGTCAAATTCTCGTCTATAATCCCCCAATTTTAACATAAAAAAAGCTCATTTTTATCCAAAACCCCCGAATTCCACATTCAAAAGTCAAATTCTTGTCTATAATCTCCCAATTTTAACATGAAAAGAGCCAATTTTGTCCAAAAACCCCCCAAATTCCACATCATCCATTAAGCAAATCCTTGTTTAACATGGAAAGAGACACCCCCCCCCCAATGTCCAAGTACCATTGTCAAAAATCCTCCAAATTCAACCTGAAAAGAATCAATTTTAATGCACCCCTCCCCCAAATTCTGAAATTCATGTACAATTTTTACTTAATTTAATTTTGAATTTTTTTTTTCTTTCAGGTGTAGCCCAAAATCATTCTAATCTGTTCATGGCAGCCCGAGAGCGAATCCCTGGGTTACAATATGGCCAAGTCTATACCTACCCTTCAAAAAGATGGCGTAAAAAACGTCGACAATACCTAATGCAACCACAAGTATGAATCTTTCAAGTTAAATCTTGTCACTCAAAGCCATTTTTAGGTCGGTTTAAGACGATGTGAAGTCTCTTCAGATTCAGGAGACCTTCACACGATATCGACTGTCGAAAATCCAGCTGCCATGAGCGAAGATAGTAAAGACAGCGCTGGACTAAAAGACGACGCTAAATCTTCGGTAAACTATTTTTAAGATCTTTTTATTCTTAATTTAATTTTATAGGATGCGTGGTATTATGATGAATTCGAGTTACAATCGATGGAAGGTTTTGATGAGCAAGATCCTGATTCGGATTACGATTACGAGGAAACGTATAGTAAACGGAAGAGAAAAGGTCGAGGAGGAAAAACACCCGGAAGAGGAAGCTCCGCCCCATCTGATTCTCCACATCCTAAAAAAGGAAAGGTATTGTAAACATAATTAATTTTTTTTAAAAATACCCCATAATCGTTTTTTTAGGGCCGTGGGCGCAAAAAAGGAATCAACTACGCCGAAACGGGCGATTCTGAAAAACCATTTTCCTGCGACCGTAAGTACTTTTTTCTTTTACTTTTATCTACAAGATAATCCATCGAAAAAAAACATTTTGGAGAGAATTTTATCACCTCTCCATGAAGCTCATGTTTAAGGCATGGCTCAAATCGGAAACACTTATTAATAAAATTTATTTTATATTTTTATTATTTTACCGTTTCCACAGCAGGAGAAAGTTCGTCAGCAATGGGACATTTAGTTTTTTTCATTTTCGAGTTGGGTTTTATTTTTTTTAGAGTAATTATAGAGTTTTCAAATAAAGGTTGTCTCTTTTTTTGGGTTGCATGCGGTTCTTTTAATTTTTTAATTTTATTTGCTTGCTATTTTTTTTCCCTATTTCAATAGTTTATTAGGGTTTTCTGATAAGCCATATGTCATCAATTTTAAAATGCTGAAAAATAAGGCTTTTGAGGGTGGCCGCCAGGAGGAAACTTGTAGGGAATCAAGGGAATATTCAATTTTCGCCCTGGAATTTAAAAACGTGATATTTCAAGAAAATTTTCAAGTTTTTAGACAATCAGGTTAATGTTTTTGTGGGTTTTTAGAGAAAATTAAGGTTTTTTTTTTTGTTGATCTTAGTGGTGTTATGATGAAAAATTTGGTTTTCGGGTAGTAGTCCAGTCAATATATACATTGAACATGGAAAAAATTGGGGACAATACCAAAAAATTGGGGATAAATACCAATATTTATTAAGGTTCAAGAACGTAAGTTGAAAGGAGAAAGAAAGAAAAAAAGGGGGAAAAAAAGAAAAGAAAAAAAAAAAAAACAGAAAAAAAGGGAGGTTGGTCTCTGCTTTCCCCTCCACCCAGGTGTTCCAGCATGACAAAATTTATGGTCAATAACCATAGAACTGACCCATCAGACGCCCAATTGAACTAATTGAACCTACTAGAGGGCCTAAACCATCTGTTTTTTGAAATTCTCAAACTTAGATAGGGTGTATCTCGATAAGCAGTAAGGTTACGGGAAAATTTATTAAATTATAAATTGTTGAAAATTTTATGCCCTACAATATTGAATAGAGTGTGTTTTGTCATAAAACGCTTAGTTCAGGACTTATAGGCAAAAAACCTAAAATCAGCTTGGTTTTTCGCCCCTCCTGAGGTTAGCACAGGTTTCTCGACGTAGTCGTAAAAGTTTCAAAAAGTCCCCAATTTCTTCCAGCAGACCCCTTTTTTTTTGCTCTGGTGACTGGACTATAGTGTTTTGTCTAAAAAGTTAAATTTTTTTTATTGATGTTTTTGTCATTTTGAAAAGCGATATCTTTTGAACCTAATGTTTAAAAAATGGCGGCCACTATGTTTTTTGTTTAATTTTTTAAAATTTATTTATGCTTCTTTATTTTTTTTAAAATTATATTTTAAGGTTTTTGAGAGGCAAAATTTATTTGGGGGGATTTGAAATGTGATAACTGGTTAATTTGCAGTTTGCGGAGCTCGGTACAAGACGAGGCCGGGTTTAACGTACCACTACACGCATTCGCACAAAGAGGGGACGTCCGCTACGCCGACTACGAGGAGTAGCAGCAACAGCAATAGCAACAGCGGAGGAAGCGGGTCTCAGTCTTCCCAGCCTCCCCCTCCGCCTCCGCTCGGACCTCCCATGCCGCCTCAATCTCAAGGTCCAGGCCTTATAGAGGACGATCAGGGCGACTCTTTGCCACCCCCTTCGCCGCTCTTGCCCCAACAGCAGCCCTTACATCAGCAGGGTTGGACCAACTTCGCCCCGGACAACTATCTTACTTACCTAAACGCCCCCGGTAAATTTTCTCACCTTCCTCTTTTCTCCCCCATCGCTTTGTCGCATGCTTTTTTTGTGGTTTATCGCCTTTTGCATGCTTACCCTTGCACCTTGTCTCGTCCATTGCACATTTTAGCATTATTTGACTTAAATTATTATTTATTCAGAAAATTTAGAGTTCGTGGAACCACCTATAAACACAAAAAATACCCAAAAATTTCAATTTTACTCAAATTTTCAACACTTAAAGACTTTTTTCCCTTAAAAGGGAGGTTTTAGATAATGAAATTAACATATTTTAGTTAAAAAACAGCTCTAAAATTAACAAGTAAAATTCTTAAGCTGTCTACTCCAACTTTTTTAACTAGTTTAGTGCATCTAGTAATGCTGGCAGTTTTTAAAGGTAGGAAAGCACAAAAAAGTGGTGTAAGTACACATTTTCTGACCTATTTTGGTTAACATAAAGGGAAGTGTGGTCTAAAAAATCGACTTGTGCGAGGAGGAGCCAAGCTCACCACCTTCAATTTGGCGACCAGAACTTCCGAAATAAAAGTTGGAGTAGACGTTTTCTCGCTTTTTTTTTCCTCCCCCATCTTTTCTTCATTTTGGTTTTCTCCATGAAAAATGGGTTTTGCGCCAATACACTCTGAAAATAGTAAGAGAAAGAATTCTATTTTTTATTTATATATTTTTTAATTCCCTTTTAAAAAATATAAAAATAATTTTTACTCATTTATTCTAAATTAATTTGGGTAATTTGTTTGTTAAAAGGGTGAAAACGTGGCTGAACCATCTCGTGGTGTTGCGGTGGACCCGTCTCTTACTATCCAGAGTGTTTGCGCCAACCCAGAAGGAGAACACCTCATCGAAAAGGGAGTCTTATTATTATTTTATTTTTTTTTGTTAAGTTAACAAAAAATTTTATTGTTGATTTTAATTTCTTTTATTTATTCAATTTCTTTGTACATTAACGTATATTATATCAAATTTAAAAAAAAATGTACAAAAAATATAGTAACTATAAGTTAATCCATTTTAATATTAAAAAAATTCCTCTTGTTTATTCTTTTTATAAAATTGTTATTCCTTGTTTTAGAGCTGTTTTTTTAAGTTTAGGTAACAAACAGTTCCATTTTGGTCTATTAAAATATTGCCATTGTATTTATTGCGATTTATGTTAGATGGCGTATTTTTATATAGAGCTTATACCAAAGCCATCTAAAGAAAAATTTTCCTTTTATTAAATTTTAGTTGTTTTATGAAATTAACGTAGTTATTTTTCGTTTTCCTCTGTATATAGGGTTAGGAAACACGGCATTTATGTCGATATCGTTTTCACAAATCAAAAATATATAAAATTTGTATTTAAATTTCACCCAAAACTTTTTCTTTTTCTTTTCCCGCAGGGTATTCCTAAGATTTTATCAAATTTTTTGAGCATTTGAGGGTATTTTATAGGAGACCCTCTAGGTAATAAAACAATCATTTTGCATGAGGTGGCAATTGGAGTTAATAGCATGTTTTTAAAATTAAAGCGAAAAATTAATTTAAAGAAAAATCACGGGACCATAAGCATGCATCGGGGCTCCAGTTTTCTCCACCGTTCACCCATGCCAAAATTAAAAATCGTAATAAATTTGCCTTAAACTTGTCTATTGGAAGAGCATGCTGATGGAATTGCATGACTATTTATTATTTTTGTATTGACTAGTCGTTTATTAGAGAAAAACAATATGTAAAACATATTTAATCTTTAGGAAAAAAAAAATTAGGTACAGAAATTTTCATCCAAAGATTTTCTTTTATCTTCTGTATTTTGGGTGATTAGATGGAATATTTTTAGTTCCCATTGTGAAGACTTTCTCCATTCCAGAATATCGTATCAACTAGGTGAATTATGTGAATAACTTATTGTAATCATTTTTTGTTAAAATAAATGTTTATTAAGAAAAATTTATTGGTTTATTTTTTTCTTTGTCGCTTTTTATGTTGTGTGAGGTGTTTTTAATTGTTTTTTTGTTTATGGGCAGAAATTAATAAGTGTTTCCAACCTGTGTGCATGTGATTAATCATTAACTTTTAAGGAAATTACGAATAATTTTAATGTTCAGCAGCTTAATAATTTTTTTTAAATAGAAAGAGCCTCGGGATAGATAAACTCAAATTTTTGCTTCCAGTTTTATCTACAAAATGTTAAGTATCGGCTTTTCAATAATAGTGGCTATCGTAATAGCTGGCAGTCATGAAATTTACTTGGGTAGGAGCTAACAAAGGGAGGTCACGGTGAGTGGGTCAGGCCAATTTTTTTAGGTGATTCTACATCAAAAAATAGAGAAGGGCACCCTCTTGAAGTCAAAATACGAATTTTTCAAAATCGGCAAGTAGGCTATTGATTTCTATGTAAAATTGCACTAGGAATCCAATGGCATCAATTAAAAAATTCTAGGACTAATATTTTTCGAGTTATCGCTAAAAAACCGCTTTTGGAACTAAGTAAACTACCCCAGGAAAAATTTTCTCGTCAAAAACAGCATTATATTCGTACTCAGCACCCCAAAAAACCTTAATACATTAAATTTTATCAAGGAATCACTTAGAGGAAAAATTTTTATTTTTTAATCTTGATAAAATTTAATATCTTTAGTTTTTTTGGGGTGCTGAGTACGAATATTATGTTATTTTTGACGAGAAAAATTTTCCTGGGGTAGTTTACTTAGTTCCAAAAGCGGTTTTTTAGCTATAACTCGAAAAATATTGGCTCCAGAATTTTTTAATTGATGTCATCGGATTTCTCATGCAATTTTACATAGGAATCAATAGCCTGTTTGTCGATTTTCACAAATTCATATTTTGACTCTCAAGGTGCCTCACTATTTTGGCCTGATCGGCGACCCACTCACTGTGGGTAAAATAAAACCCACGTGGGTAAAATTTTGTCTATGATGCCATTTGAGATGACAGAAGCTGCACTAGAAGGCTTTATTGCCAGAAATAATTTGATAGTGGAAGATATTTTATTTGAAATGATTGTTAGGGCCACCGGCAAAGAGAGGTAGGCCGAGCGCCGCAAGCCAACAGCAGCAACGACAACAGGAGCAGCAAAGACAAGAGCAGCAACGTCAACAAGAGCAGCAGCAGTTTGAAGACGCTCCGACCCCAGCGACGTCTCAAGCGCTCAAAGACAAGCCTCCAGATAACCTCCCCGAGGTGAGGGCCCTTTCCATATCAAACTAACGGCACTAACAGAAATTAGTCTAAGGACATTCTGTTATTAAAACCGCTCATGTGTCTAGTGTTCTGTTGTTTTGCAGCAAGTATTGATAATGGAGCAGAACGAGAAGCCGCGAGCGACGCCGTCCCCTTACTGCGACTTCTGCCTCGGCGATGCCGTCTCGAATAAAAAGTCCGGACAGCCGGAAGAATTAGTATCGTGTTCCGATTGCGGACGTTCTGGTCACCCGACTTGTCTTCTATTTACCAAAAATATGATTGTTTCCGTTCGCAAATACAGGTGGCAGTGTATTGAATGTAAATGCTGCTCCATCTGCGGCACATCTGACAACGACGTAAGCCTTATTCTATCAATGGTGCACTATTTAGGAACAGATACACGGGAGAGGATTGACGAATTTTCTTTTACTTAAACTTCAATTATCACTTTCAGGACCAACTTCTCTTCTGCGACGACTGCGACAGAGGTTATCATATGTACTGCTTAGTCCCACCTTTACAGACGCCGCCCGAAGGCTCCTGGAGTTGCCGTTCTTGCATCCGAGACTTCCACTAAAATCATGCTTTAAAATTAAATTTTCTTTTCAGAGCACTTTTTTGTACTTATTTTTTGTGTGTATACGACTTTTTTTACTTTTAATTTTTTTTCCGCCATTCTGGCATTTTAAAATTTTAATTTCAGTATTATTTTTTTTCATCTAAGTACTTAAATGTGTGGTAATTTTTAACTACTTGACAATAAGAATAAAATACCGGTGTTGGTCTGGATTCTTTAAACTTCAAAATTTACGCTTGGACAACCTAAAGTTAGTTTTATTACGATCGGTGTATAGTTTTTAAAAATTTAAATGTTGATATTAGTATTTTTATTAAATACTTGTTATAATTTAAATTTTTTATTACAAAAAAGTATATTTTCTTATTTTTTATAGTTTTGTTCGTACCCCAAAGGGCCATTTTTACAGTATTTAGACGTAAAATAGTTCAATAAGGGAGAGCTAGATGATAGTAAACTGTGAGAAAGACATGCTCGATTATATTTTAGCTGGAAATAAGAATAAGAACCTCAGGGATGTCAAAATTGCCGTTTATTTTTTATTTTTTTATTCTTATGTCTGAAGATTTTTCTAAATGTTTGCGGTGGTGTAGAAATCACAGTTTAGAAAGTGAAAAAGAGCTACTTTTGTGCTAGGCGACTTGTGCTTGTCTACACTTTGTGCATGATTGTAAATTATCCAATATTTTGTATGTAAATTTTTATTAATTTAATAAAATATAAAAAACCAGGAAAAAACAGTTTAAAATGTAATGTATTAATTTTTGTAAATAAATTTAACTTTCAAAATTTAGTCTATTGATGACTTGTTGAGACTTCATATTCTAAAAGGAGTCCTACCATCCTCAAAGTGGTTCAAATCAGTCTAAGAGGAATCCAGACTGGTCTATAAGGGTCCAAACTGATCTAGAGTGGTCCAAACAGCTCTATAGGGGCCCAAACCGGTCTAGAGGGGTCCAAAACGGCCTAGAGTGGTCCAAAACAGTCTAGGGGGGTCCAAACCAGTCTATAGGGGCTCAAAACGGTCTAGAGGGGCCCAGAACAGTCTAGATGAGTCCAAGAACAGTCTAGAGTAGTCCAAACAAGTCTAGAGGGGTCCAAACTAGTCTATAGGGGCCCAAGACGGTCTAGAGGGGACCAAAACAGTCTAGAGGAGTCCAAAAACAGTCTAGAGTGGTCCAAACTAGTCTATAGGGGCCCAAAACGGTCTAGAGGAAACCAAAACAGTCTAGAGTGGTCCAAACAAGTCTAAAGGGGTCCAAACAGCTCTATAAGGGTCCAACACAGTCTATAGGGGCCCAAACCGGTCAAGAGGGGTCCAAAACGGCCTAGAGTGGTCCAAAACAGTCTAGAGGGGTCCAAACCAGTCTATAGGGGCTCAAAACGGTCTAGAGGGGCCCAGAACAGTCTAGAGTAGTCCAAACAAGTCTAGAGGGGTCCAAACTAGTCTATAGGGGCCCAAAACAGTCTAGAGGAGTCCAAAAACAGTCTAGAGTGGTCCAAACAAGTCTAGAGAGGTCCAACCTAGTCTATAGGGGCCCAAAACGGTCTAGAGGAAACCAAAACAGTCTAGAGTGGTCCAAACAAGTCTAAAGGGGTCCAAACAGCTTTATTGGGGTCCAACACAGTCTATAGGGGCCCAAACCGGTCAAGAGGGGTCCAAAACAGCCTAGAGTGGTCCAAAACAGTCTAGAGGGGTCCAAACCAGCCTAGACAGATCCAAAACAGTCTATAGGAGCCCAAAACGGTCTAGAGTGGTCCAAACAAGGTCTAGAGGGGTCCAAACCAGTCTATAGGGGCCCAAAACAGCATAAACTGGTCATAAACACATTAATAATGAACATAAAAGCTAGTGAGGGGTCCAATCTACTTAAATAGTAAATTTCTAAAAGAAGAGCAAGGACTCCTGACAAGGGGTAAGGATAATCATCGGGAAAATATTCTTACGGTTGGCTACACTGCTAAAAGGGTAACCAGCGCCAGGCAAACCACAACAAAATTTCCCGTTTCGGTGGCAACATTGGAGCTTATGATAAGTGATAACTTTTTGATAAGAATGTTGAAAATCTTCCGAAGATTCCTAAAATGGCAAGATCAGCTGGTTTTACCCAATAGCGAACAGTGATTTATAAATGTCGGAGCATTTACTCGAGAATTAAATTTCGAATGTTTTTAAAATGTAAATTTTTAATCTTGTTAACGTCGATTTCGTCATGTCTTCGATAGCAGATCGAGGGATACTTCGTTGGAAAGAATGGCTACCGCTGGTCACCCAACAAGTAAACCATTTGTGTTCAAAATGTGAGAAATAATGAATTTTTTGCAGCAAAGATTAAGAAGCCTGATTCAAGTGGTTGCATACAATGTTCAGGTCAAAGATGAAGTATTGCAGAAGCACAATGTAAAAAAGCTTTCTTATTACTACACCCTTCATTTATCGACAATGTCTGCTCCGCTTTTCACGAGCGAGAAACTCGACAGCGAGAATCCTAAGTGGTCAGAAGTTGAGATCGCTCAGCAGTATGGCGCCGCCAAAGGTATGGGTGCGCTTTTGTTGGAAAGATTGATAAAATTGCTTTAGGTGTCGTCATACGATTGTGGGTGAGCATCAACGGCGAAGCTGATTATGAAGTTACCATCTGGGGCCTTCATTTCAGCGGACTTGTCTACCTTGGGCCAAGGATTCTTAATACCGACCCAAGCACATTAGGGGTGAACTCTTTAGTCTTTCATATGCTCGGAGGTTATTTTACGGCACCTCATTGCTTCCTGACGCCGCCTTCTATCACTCCTAGGGCACTCAATATCCAAATGAATGCTACTCATGTCAAAGCGAGTTATTCGCTCAGCTCATTGTTAAGGTAACTCATCATCTGCAACCATGGATTCAATTTCGTTTTTAGATTGCAGGCGCTACAGCAGTCGATAAAGAAGCAAACGCTGGCGACTCAGAATCTCCGTGAGCAAATCTCTTCAGGATGTGCGATCGACTCGGATGGCGAAACTTCGAGGAAAAACCGAGGGAGTGCGACTCTTCGCAAACTTATGAGCAAACCGCCCGTGCCTAAAGTTCACCCTCAGAAGTTATTAGCGATTAAAAAAGAAATCGAAATGAAAAAGTTTCAAATTCAAATGCTCACTGAAGAAAAGGATAGGGAGGAGGCGCTGGTTCATAAACTGGCTCGTCTCAAGGACTCGTTGAAAGAGAAAAATCAAGATCGAAGTAAGTCAGATTACGGCACCAAAAAGTAGCCCAATTTGTCAAAAATCACACAAACTGGCAACACTGTCTAAAGCCCAACATTGTGGGATTGCAGGGTTTCCAGATCTCCAATTTTGCACTCCTCTAGAGTCTTTTAGACCCTCTAGACTGGTTTGGATTCCTCTAGAGTGGCTTGGACCCCTCTAGACTGGTTTGGATTCCTCTAGAGTGGCTTGGACCCCTCTAGACTGGTTTGGACCTCTCTAGAGTGGTTTGTTTCTCTAGACTGGTTTGGACCCATATAGAGTGGTTTGGACCCCTATAGAGTGGTTTGGACCCCTATAGAGTGGTTTGGACCCCTATAGAGTGGTTTGGACCACTATAGAGTGGTTTGGACCCATATAGAGTGGTTTGGACCCCTCTAGAGTGGTTTGTTTTTCTAGACTGGTTTGGACCCCTCTAGACTGGTATGGATTCCTCTAGAGTGGTTTTGACCCCTCTAGACTGGTTTGGATTCCTCTAGAGTGGTTTGGACCCCTCTAGAATGGTTTGGACCTGTCTAGAGTGGTTTGGACCCCTCTAGACTGGTTTGGACCTCCTCTAGACTGGTTTGGACCTCCTCTAGACTGGTTTGGACCTCCTCTAGACTGGTTTGGACCTCCTCTAGACTGGTTTGGACCCCTCTTGACTGGTTTGGACCTCTCTAGACTGTTTTGGACCCCCCTAGAGTGGTTTGTTTCTCTAGACTGGTTTGGACCTATATAGAGTGGTTTGGACCCATATAGAGTGGTTTGGACCCCTCTAGACTGGTTTGGATTCCTCTAGAGTGGTTTTGACCCCTCTAGACTGGTTTGGACCTCTCTAGACTGTTTTTGGACCCCCCTAGAGTGGTTTGTTTCTCTAGACTGAGTGGTTTGTTTCTCTAGACTGGTTTGGACCCATATAGAGTGGTTTGGACCCCTCTAGACTGGTTTGGATTCCTCTAGAGTGGTTTTGACCCCTCTAGACTGGTTTGGACCTCTCTAGACTGTTTTTGGACCCCCCTAGAGTGGTTTGTTTCTCTAGACTGAGTGGTTTGTTTCTCTAGACTGGTTTGGACCCATATAGAGTGGTTTGGACCCCTCTAGACTGGTTTGGATTCCTCTAGAGTGGTTTTGACCCCTCTAGACTGGTTTTGACCTCTCTAGACTGTTTTTGGACCCCCCTAGAGTGGTTTGTTTCTCTAGACTGAGTGGTTTGTTTCTCTAGACTGGTTTGGACCCCTCTAGACTGGTATGGATTCCTCTAAAGTGGTTTTGACCCCTCTAGACTGGTTTGGATTCCTCTAGAGTGGTTTGGACCCCTCTAGAATGGTTTGGACCCCTCTAGACTGGTTTGGACCTCCTCTAGACCGGTTTGGACCCCTCTAGACTGGTTTGGACCTCCTCTAGACTGGTTTAGAGTGACCCTCTACTCTCTAGACTGTTTTGGACCCCTCTATATTCTTTGCTTTTTTAGACAGCGAGTTGATGGAAAAGTATTTTACGCTTAGAAAGAACATTCAAAGAAGGTCTGAGGCGAAACAGCTTCTCAAAGAGAGCCGCCTCGATCTCTCGAAAAAAACCGCTTTGCTCGATAAACGGAAGAAAACTTTAATGTCTCACTTATCTTTGATCTATCCAATCGTTCAGGTTAGTCTCTCATCTCTTTATTTCTATCACTAATAGTTTTCTTTTTAGCTACCAAATGGAAATTATACAATCCGAGATGTCCATTTACCCGAATCTGAAGCTTTCGACGGAAAAGATGAACTCATGATATCAGTCGCTCTTGGTTTTGTGACCCATTTGGTTCAAATGTTGGCTTTCTTCTTGAACGTCCCGACACGCTACCCGATGGTCCATTTCGGCTCCAGAAGTAAAATAATCGACCACATTTCAGAAAATTTTCCCGACAAAGATAGAGAGTAAAAAACTTATTTTAAGGGCGATTGAAAATTTTGGTTTTTAAGGTTTCCGTTGTATGCTAGAGGAAAAGAAAAGCACCTTTTTGACTATGGAGTTTTCCTTTTAAATAAAAATATCGCTCAGTTAAGATGGTGCTGCGGTTTGACGACCAAAGATCTCCGACCTACACTTTCAAACCTCTCCGCTCTCCTCGATTTAAATTCCATCACAAAGCCAGATGAGTAAGTTTAAAACAACTTAAAATTCTCTTATTTCCTTTTAGTACCGATTCTATCCTAAAAGAATGGACGAAAGCCTGGGACGAAAAGGCGCCAATGATGAGTTTTTCTCTCGACACTTTGACTGACCCTACAAGCTCCGACAACCAAGAATATTCAGAGAAAAAGAGAGAAGACACAACTCCGCACGACTTGGCCAGTTTGATGTCCCTCGACATCACTTGCAAATCATACGACAATCTTAACGGTTCATCCCTATATAGCAAAGATCCCATGACTTTATCCAACCAAGACTGCCCTAAACCGGATTTATAGTTACATTCCTTAAATTTTTGTACTATTTGTAATGGATGTACATAATTTGTACATAAATTGTATCATCTATTAATAAACTTTGCCTTATCTCTTTTGGAATAGCAAAACACAAGTTTTAAATAATAATGTCATTTATTAGATCTGGTGGTTGACTTAGGACAGTTTTAGTTTTTTCATTTGACTTAGATTCACTAAATATTGTTTTCATAAAAAAATGAAGTATGTTACAAATTAGGCCTGAAAAATATGGATTAGTTTTGGTAAAGATGGAATGAGATACTTGCCAGCAGTGACGAAAACACCGGCGACAGTCGAGGAGAGTCTGATGAAAAATTTAAGTAACGGTTCTCTTGACTGGGTCACTGTGACTTTCAAAGGGCTAAAATCGTAGTTGATGTATATCCCTGGGTTTCCATGGGAACCTTTATGGTGGTTGATAGATCTTTGGTTTTCTTTCACTGAATACTGATAAGTTTTAGCGTTCGATAAGAATGTTTCAACATCAGTTGGGACGATTTCCATAAAATATTGATACAACATCATAGCTGAAAAATGAGTTTAAAAACGGTTCAAAATTCCTGAGTTAACTTACGGTCGTTGGATATTTTTTCGTCTCCATCTAGTGGGTTGATGATCCCAACCATGGAATCGCCGAATGAAAAATGATGAATCCGATGTGAAAAATTGAATGAATTTTGAGCTAAAAACATCGGAAGATGTACATGCCCGCCGTCTGGTAAAGGAAACGATTTTCCTGCACTCAAGTGAAGGTTCCCGGCAACTTTGTTTAATTCCAAAGATCCATAAACGCGACATGCATCTGGTGCGTAGTCTGGTGTATCTTTTCTAAAAATAATTGGTAAAAGGGGAAGAAAAAGAAGGGAGTATACCTTTTGGGTACTCCAGTTGGAAGAAAAGAATGAGCTGACTTCCAAAGCAACTTGTGTATTTCGTGGAACTCTTGTTGAAGATATTTATTAAAATAACGGATGTCTTCAAAATGCGATCTTTGATCTTCATTCATCTCGAACCACGTGTCTTCTTCATTGAGTGTCCCGAACATCATAATGTTCTGATTGGTGCTGTCTAAAATGTCAGCACCAACACCTAAAACATGAAATGATTATAGCAAATGGGGTAGAAGGAGTTATAAATGGAAGGGGAAGTTTAAAGGGAGTCATTAACTATTTCCACTTTGGTGTCGGATATAGCAATGGTGGGTACTTTCTCACTGCATAATGGGAAATATCCTAATGCATGCGCATGATGGGAACTATTGAATGAAATACATGATCGTTACAAATTAAATGCATATGTTAACTTTCTAATGCATGATTGTTCCAGGTTAAATGCTGGGTACTTTCTCAATGCATGATGGGACCATCAAAATGTATGATGGGTTTTTCTCAATGAATGATTGCTAATATCGAAAGGCATGATAGAACCCATTGGAAAGCATGATAGTTAATACTATCAATAGGCATGATGGGGAGTATTGAATAGCATGATTGTTGATATCAAAAGACATGGTGGGGAGTATTGTAATGCATGATTGTTCATACTTTCAACAGGTTTGATGGGGAGGGTATTGAAACGCATGACACCATACTATCAATAGGCATGATGGGGGGGGGTACTGAAAGGCATGATTGTTGCAGCTTCAATGCATGATGGGTACTTTCTCAATGCATGATGGGAAATATCAGAACTCATGACTGATTGCATGCTGGGAACTATTGATATGCATGATATTTGCAGCTTAAATGCATGATGGGTGCTTTCTCCATGCATGGCTAGTCTGCATCTGCGGTTCATGCCCAGCGACATTCTTCTTCAAATTTCCCTTTTTAATCAACACCGCTATCGACATCTTCACCAATGAAAGCACTCACTATGGCAAGGCATTGCAACCGTGATGTCCAAATTGACCCTCAGCGTAGCATCGAATTCAACATCAGGCGTAAACTTGAAATCAACGCTGCTGTCCAAATACGAATTAAACTCAGATATCGTCAACGATACAATTATAACGGTTACGATCACAGTCACTAAAAAAAGTTCATTTTTTATCAAATTTAAAAAAAACGCCGGCAAATACTCACAGATTCCTCCAGTCCTAGACCTCTCCACATAGTCATCTTTATTAATTTTCGGAAAAGAATCGAGACTTTTGACTATTTCAACTGCCGGAATTTTCGACTTATTTCTATGTCTTATCATTTTTGTTTAATAAATAAAACGTCAAACTGGTTATTTTGTGGTTACCTCCACATGGCTGTAACCTCCATTATATTTATTCAGGATTCTCTTTCGGTTTTCGGCAAATGTGGAACAAGGCTGAATTGGTTTTGAAAATTTATCTTTTTTTCGTTTTATGAATTTGAGTTTATCGCCGGCTTTAGGCCGAAGAAGACCTTTCACCGTTTAATTTTATACTGAAAGGAAAAAAAAATCCCTTTCCCTGGCATGGAGTTGGGATTGACTCAGCGTAAAAATTTTCTACAAATTTAAATCAGTTTTAACACTTTTACTAGTCATCCTTCATTCTTTTAAACAATTTAAAAAAAATTAACGATGGAAAGTGAAAAAGAAACTTTTAAAGTAGGCTCCAGAAAAAGCGAGGTAAGTTAATATTTTTCGATTTATTTTTTTCCTAATTTTGTTTTAGCTCGCTTTGATACAGACCAACTTAGTGATTGACCAACTTAAAGAAGTTTATCCTAAGAAAAAATTTGAAATTGGTAAAAAGTTTTAAATTTTAAATAATTGTTAATGATCGATTTTAGTAACTATGTCGACGATAGGGGACCAAATTTTGGACCGACCACTGCCTAAAATTGGAGAAAAAAGTCTTTTTACCAAAGAACTTGAGACAGCTTTGGTTGAAAATAAGGTCGATTTAGTCGTCCACTCGCTCAAAGATATGCCGACTTCACTTCCCGATGGGCTTGCCATTGGTGCTATTTTGAGGTAATGAAAGTAAAATTTTGAAGATTTAAATAAATTGTTTTAAAAATCAAGGTCACCAAAGAGAGCGTAGTTATAGTGTTTCCATAACTTGATTTAAACAGGTTTTTTCTGTCTCAATTTTTTAGCATGACATTTTTAGCCTTGAATTATCCATACATCTTTTTAAAAAGCTTAAAAGTACCCTTCTTGGGACACCTTAAAGCCTTACAAATGGTATTCTGGGATAAATTGAGTATGAGTGGAGACTCAACTCCAGGGGCGGATCGGCTGTTTTCGGCCCACCGGGCGCATTCCCTAGATCGGCCTCTTCAAATATCTTCCAAAATTTCGTTTTTCTTTTCTTTCTGAACATGTTTTAAGGCTATTTTTCTTCAAAAAACCTTAAAATTGACATTTTAAGAGCCAATTTTTCTTTAAAAACCTAAAAATCAACATTTGTAAAGCCTAATTTTCGTCCACAAACCTCAAAATCAAAGTTTTAAAAGCCTTTTTTTTTGTCAAAATCTCAAAATCAAGGTTTTAAGAGCCAAAGTTTCCTCAAAAACCGCAAAATCAACATTTGTAGAGCCCAATTTTCGTCCAAACACCTCAAAATCAAAGTTTTAAGAGCCATTTTTCTTCAAATCTCAATATCAAGGTTTTAAGAGCCAAATTTTGGTCAAAAACCTCAAAGTTTTTGACGAGAAAAGAGGGGAAAAAATTGATTTTTTAAATCTCTTTAAGACTCAGTTGAGTCTCCACTCATACTCAATTTCTTCCTCTGAATACCAACAGTCTTTGAGTACTAATAAGCCAAAAGCCTCCATGAGGCCAACCCCAATAGCCTGCTTTCCTCCGGAAATCTGCTAAGAGACAAAAATGTTTTTTCAGCTTTCTATGGACCTATTTACTTATTTAGGTCTCTTTGTGTATTTGATTTTATGAAGCAGAATTATCAAGTTTTTTTAGCGGATTTTATTTTATTTTTTTGTTCATATTAGGAGTTGCTGAAAATTGTTTGCCATATACAGTAAGACCTCTAAAACTTGGCCTTGTGCTGCACTACTCTTTTAGTGAAAATTTCTTTTTAGTTAACAGAATTAAATGAACAATGAGGGGAGAAAAAAATAAATAAATAGAATCAAGGATGTGTTTTTGAAGCATTTTCTGGGAAAATTTAAAACAAAATACAATTTTTTGTGTAAAATACATTTTTGTGAATACAATTTTCACAAAAAATTTTATTTTTCTTTACAAATTTCACAAAAAACTGTATTTTTTTTTACAATTTTCAGAAAATTTTTTATTTTTTTACAATTTTCACAAAAAAATTGTACTTATTTTTTTTACAATTTTCACAAAAAATTGTATTTTTTTTTTACAATTTTCACAAAAAATTGTATTTTTTTACAATTTTCACAAAAAAATATTTTGTCACAATTTTCACAAAAAAATACATTTTTTGTGAAAATTGTAAAAAAAAATACAATTTTTTGTGAAAATTGTAAAAAAAAATACAATTTTTTGTGAAAATTGTAAAAAAAACAAAAACAAAAAAAAACGATTTTAATTGAAAACCTTAAAAAAATATGATTCATTACGATTATAATCGTAATCATAATTATACCCGTAATCGTATTCAAAATAATGCCATTACCCCTGGGCCCCAACTCTGGCTGAGGGCCCCTTCCAGTAGCCCGGGGCCTGTGGCCCCTTCTTGGATCCTGGACCTGTGGCCCTTGTTCCTTTTAAGATAAAACACCTATCTTTGTTTTTTAATGATTTTTTATTTTCACTTTTGTTTAGGAGGGAAGACCCCAGAGATGCTGTGATACTTCATAATAAACATCAAGGTCAAACATTAGCCACTTTGCCGCCGAACAGTATAATCGGTACTAGCTCTCTAAGACGAACCGCTCAACTTAAACGTAAATATCCAGATCTTATAATAAAAGACATAAGAGGTAATTTGCAAACAAGACGGGAGAAACTGAGACGAGGTGATTACGACGGAATCATTCTTGCTTTTGCCGGCATTATGAGAATGGGCTGGGACGACAGTATATCACAGGTATAATTAAGAAAAACTAATTTTCTGGTGATAACCTTTTTTAGGTTCTCGATGAAGACATAATGCTGTATGCAGTCGGGCAAGGAGCTTTAGCCGTCGAATGCAGAATGGAAGACTGTCACATTTTTGCTCCGCTGAACCATAAACTGACCGTTTTTCCTACAATCGCTGAACGGAGCCTTTTAAACACATTAGGAGGTGGATGTTCAGCCCCAGTAGCAGTCACTTCATCTTACAAAGATGGAACTCTCGATCTTACTGCTGCTGTCTGGAGTTTAGATGGTGCTACAACCCTCCAGGAGTCGCTTTCACAAAAAATCATCAGCGATGATATCTCCGACAATGAAATCGCACCAAGGTCATTTAAACCTAACCTATCTAATTGTGACCAACTTATATTTCAGATCTGAAAAAAAGCTTTTATACTGCGGCATGACCGATGAAGGACTTGAAAAACACCAAGTGCAATTATCATACAAACTAGGGGTCAGTTTAGCCCAAAAACTGATCACCGGAGGCGCCATTAAAATAATTGAAGACGCCAAAGAAGCAAACGCTAAAAGTTAAACTGTGCCATCACTCCAAGACCTATTTTATTTTGTAAATAATAGTTTTTATCCAAGAATTGGAAATAGATTTTATTTTTGTTGAGGTTTTGGAATAAATTTTTTTCTTTTTTTTAAGTTTTTAATGAACTTGATCAAAAACTTGTTAACTGATTGGTTACACGTGAAACAATATTATTTTGATAATAATAAAAAGAAAATATGACATAAATTACACCTTAGATTAAACATAAGCAAACTATTTTTCTAAAATTTTCTAAATTTTATCCACAAACAATAATATTGAACAGTCAACTTTGAAAATTTTAAAGGTTGGTAATAATTCGATACATGAAAGCCATATAGTAACACTTAACCTTATCTTAAGAAAAAAAACAGCCGAAGATAAAAATTTTAAAATTAACAAATAAATCACTAATAACCTACAGGATCCAACTCGTGTCATTAGGTATGACTGAATGCCATATTGGCAGAACAATATCAAAAATAAAACGCGTAAGTTTTGTTATCGTTAAAAAATAAAGAGGAAGTTTTCCTTGTATTGTATGGTTATTTACAATTTATCGTAGGATTTTGAGTTTACCGACGTTGGTGGCGTAGACGAAACCTTCTCCAGCAGTCGGGGCCCAACGGATGCAAT
Source organism: Orius laevigatus (assembly GCA_018703685.1). Taxonomy (NCBI): domain Eukaryota; kingdom Metazoa; phylum Arthropoda; class Insecta; order Hemiptera; family Anthocoridae; genus Orius; species Orius laevigatus. The sequence goes on from JAGWEN010000165.1 coordinate 41,080, forward strand.
TCAGGCTCACCAGATCAGAAGGCTCCCTTGACATTTTTAATTCCTTTACTAAGGAAAGGTTTCCTTTCGATGAACTTCTTGGGTCGCCAGCTGCGTACGTCTGTTTGAGCCGATTCGGATTATCAGATGTTTCTAATTTATAAATCTAATAAAAGAAATAAAAATTATTTCCAAAATAATGTTCAAAAATCGTGGTAAAAAGGGCCCCAATGTCCAGAAATTCAGGTAAAAGAGCCCCTAATGTTCACAAATCGAGGTAAAAAGGGCCCCTAGTGTCTTAAAAGGGTCAAAAATCGAGCTAAAAAGGGCTTTTGTAGTCGTAAAGATACAACATCGAGATAAAAAGGGCCCCTAATGTCCAAAAATCGAGGTAAAAAGAGTCCCTAATGTCCAAAAATTGAAGTAAAAAGGGCCCCTAGTGTCCAAAATCGAGGTAAAAAGGGCCCCTAATGTCCAAAAATTGAAGTAAAAAGGACCCTTAGTGTCCAAGAAGGATCAAAAATCAAGCTAAAATGGGCTTTTGTAGTCGTAAAGATTCAAAATCTAGATAAAAAGGGCCCCTAATGTCCAAAAATCGAGGTAAAAAGAGTCTCTAATGTCCAAAAATCGAGGTAAAAAGAGTCCCTAATGTCCAAAAATTGAAGTAAAAAGGACCCCTAATGTCCAAAAATTGAAGTAAAAAGGACCCTTAGTGTCCAAGAAGGATCAAAAATCAAGCTAAAATGGGCTTTTGTAGTCGTAAAGATTCAAAATCTAGATAAAAAGGGCCCCTAATGTCCAAAAATCGAGGTAAAAAGAGCCCCTAATGTCTAAAAATTGAAGTAAAAAGGGCGCTTAGTGTCCAAAAAGGATCAAAAATCAAGCTTAAAATGGCTTTTGTAGTCGTTAATATACAAAATCGAGATAAAAAGGGCCCCTAATGTCCAAAAATTCAGGTAAAAGAGCCCCTAATGTTCACAAATAGAGGAAAAAAAGGGCCCCTAGTGTCCTAAAAGGATCAAAAATCAAGCTAAAAAGGGCTTTTGTAGTCGTAAAGATACAAAATCGAGTTAAAAAGGGCCCCTAATGTCCAAAAATTGAGGTAAAAAGGGCCTCTAATGTCCAAAAATCGAGGTAAAACGAGCCCCTCATGTCCACAAATTGAAGTAAAAAGGGCCCTTAGTGTCCAAACAGGATCAAAAATCAAGCTAAAAATGGCTTTTGTAGTCGTAAAGATAAAATTGAGGTAAAAAGGGCCCTTAGTGTCCCAAAAGGGTCAAAAATCAAGCTAAAAAGGGCTTTGTAGTCGTAAAGATTCAAAATCGAGGGAAAAAGGTCCCTTAATGTCCAAAAATCGATGTAAAAAGGTCCCTTAATGTCCAAAAATCGAGGTAAAAAGGACCCCTAGTGTCCAAAAAGGGTCAAAAATCAAGCTAAAAAGGGCTTTGTAATCGTAAAGATACAAAATCGAGGTAATAAGGTCGCCTAATGTCCAAAAATCGAGGTAAAAAGGGCCCCTAGTGTCCAAAAAGGATGAAAAATCAAGCTAAAAAGGGCTTTTGTACGGGTAAAAGGGCTGCAAAGGTACGAAATCTAGTCAAAAGAGCCACTAATGTCCAAAATTCGAGGTAAAAAGGGCCCTTAGTGTCCAAAAAGGGTCAAAAATCTAGCTAAAAAGGGCTTTTGAACAGGTAAAAGGGCTGTAAAGGTATGAAATCTAGTCAAAAGAGCCACTAATGTCCAAAAATCGAGATAAAAAGGGCCCTTAGTGTCCAAAAAGGGCCAAAAATCAAGCTAAAAAGGGCTTTGTAATTGTAAAGATACAAAATCGAGGTAAAAAGGGCCTTTAAAAGTCCAAGACGGGCCAAAAATCAAGCTAAAAAGGCCGGGGGGGGGCGCTTTCTGAAAAACTTTTTGTCAGAAAAATATATTTAGCAAAAATAAAGCTAAAAGGAGACAAAAAAAAAGAAGAGAGAAATAAAAACCCTGGCCCGGGGGACGCCGCCTCTATGTATTCTTGGGGAGTTTGTCCACTCCCCGGCCAGTCCGGCCTCGTGGTTAGGATGTTAGCTCGAATCCTACCCCATGGGGGTGAGGCAAGGGGGTGCTCGTATAATACAAATGTGGGAATAAGAGCTTTAAAAAAAGGTCTTTAACTGTCTAGCATCGTTCTAAAATCGTCTGAAAACGTTCAAAACACGTCTGGTCTAAAATTCCTCTTAAATTGCCCAAAAATATCGGATATTGTCTACCTTAGCTTATAAATTCACTTTACCTTAGCAATTTTTTGTTTTTCACTTTGAAAAAATGAGATCGTCCTTCTAGATGCGAAACCGACAATCAAATGTTTGCTCGTCGGTGACAAACTGACAGAAACCGCACTCTGATCGAATACAGTCGTGTACAAACATTGTCCGAGTGTGTCCCAATTTAAGCTGTAAATGCCTGCACAATTTAAATAGTTATATGATAAAAAAAAGGTAAAAAACGTTTACCTAACATAGTAGTGACGTTAAACCTAGTGGTGGACATAAGCGTAACTAAAAGCTCGCCATCTCGAGAAACATCCACACTGGCATCATTATGGATTTTACACTCGCTAACAACAAGATTTTTTTCAGCTAAAAAGACAGAAATTTAAATTTTGGTTTCATTCTTTAATTAATTTACCGTTGCTAATGTCAGGTAAAGAAAATTTAGTGAAATCCCAAGCTTGGATGCGATGAGGAGGAGCTGAAAGAAAATTTAATAAAAAACATAAAATTTTATGATCTATACCGAATGATGACTGAGGATTTCTTCTCACGGATTGAAATTCGGCCAAACCGGCCCATCTCAATTCCTGAAATGAGCGACTTTGATTGTCCACCCTGAAATGTGCGATAAATTAAAAAATGTTTTAATATAGTCCAGTCAATCTAAGCCCGAAAAGGACAAATAAAAGAAAAAAATAAGGTACCTATTTTGTTTCTCTACGGAAATGTGTAGGGATTGGTCATCTGATTAACCAAAAAAAAGTCCATGACCGGTTTTAAGATGATTTTTTTCTTTTTTTCTGCAATATCTCGAAAACCGTTGGTCGTAGGCGAAATAATTTTTAGTACAAAATTAAAGATAATAAAATTTGCTATAATTTTGAGCTAATATGATTTTTTCGTAGGACCAAACGTTTATGAGCTACGAGGTCGCAAAAAAACCGGGGTTTTCTATTTTGACCTCTAAAGGACAGAAGACGTCATCTAATCAAAAAAGTATACTTAATAAAAGTTGTAGAGAATTTAATTACCTTTGAAAAACGACTCTCAAAAAGCAATTAACCATCAATAGGTAGAGGTGGGGGTAAATTTTTACCTTATTTTTTCCACCCCCAGGCTTAGATTGACTGACTAAATAATTTGAAATACCTTGATGTGTCAAGAAGCTGAGTAAGGAGAGTATTACAAAGATTCAAAGCCAAACCCAAAAGATTAATTACACCTACAATAAAAATTAATAAAAAAATACAAATTAAAAAAAAACTACTTACTCCCAATTCTTTGAGTAAAAGTTTCTGAAGACGCGTCTGCTTGAGCTGCGCTTGTGTCGTATTCAAAGAATTGGGTCAATCCTTCCACCATAAGAGGTATAACATGCCTAAAATATGTAATTTTAAATCTAAAATATATAAAAAATAAAGAAGTTAACCTGGCTCTACGTCTGACAGCATCATGGTACCAAGAAGAGAAATTATTTCTTGCATTATAACTACTTCTAAAATACAGAAGAAATTAACGATTACTTGGTTGTAAGTACATACCTTTGGAAAGAACCAGAACCAAGTAAATTATGATTAACATTTTCGAAGATGGATCTTAAATTTCTCAAGCTGTTTAACGAGGTGGTGAAAGATGCAACAACTTCAGTTCTGTAAAGAAGTTAGAAGTCAGAAAACTTTGAAAAAAGGGTCCAAAAATACTACGTTTTTGAGTTTTTAGATGGTTTATATGCTCCCAAAGAAGTCCCCCTAGCCCAGAGGTTCCCAAACTTTTTCACAGTGCGCCCCCCTTTTAAACAAACGAAAACCTGTGCCCCACCCAAAAAAAAAAAAGGTTTGAATGTTAATTTTGAGGTTATTGAAGAAAATTGGGGTTTTAAAAATATAGATTTTGAGATTTTTGACGAAAAAAAGGCTCTTAAAACTTGGATTTTTTTTTTTTTTGTTTTTTTTTGACGAAAATTGGGCTTTACAAATGTTGATTTTGAGTTTTTTGACGAAAATTTTGGCTCTTAAAACCTTGATTTTCAACTTTTTGACGAAAAAAAGCTATTAAAACTTGGATTTTGAGGTTTTTTGACGAAAATTGGGCTTAACAAATGTTGATTTTGAGTTTTTTGACGAAAATTTTGGCTCTTAAAACCTTGATTTTGAGGTTTTTGACGATAAATGTCTCTTAAAACTTTTATTTCGAGGTTTTTGGACAAAAATTGGGCTTTACAAATGTTGATTTTGAGTTTTTTGACGAAAATTTTGGCTCTTAAAACCTCGATTTTGAGGTTTTTGACGAAAAATGTCTTTTAAAACTTTGATTTTGAGGGTTTTTTTTGACGAAAATTGGGCTTTACAAATGTTGATTTTGAGGTTATAACGAAAATTTGGCTATTGAAACATTGATTTTGAGAAGAAAAATTGGCTCTTATAATGTCGATTTTAAGGTTTTTGATGAAAAATAGCCGTAAAATATGTTCAGAAAGAAAAGAAAAACTAAATTTTTGGGGAATATTTGAAAATTTTTTGAGCCTGCCCACACACCTCCCCCCACTGGGGCAAACAGCTTACGTCCTCTAGTTTCAGAACCACTGTGGCCCAGCCTCAACCCCCAGGAGATTGAACTATAAGTTGGGTATGAAAACTCAGTTTTCCCCATTTATAGAGACATTTTTTGAACAGGACAATACCCAGGTAGGCGATCCTCCAAGCCTGATTTTAAAAAATACCTTGGAGTAGATTCTCGGTTCGGACGTTCATTACTCGGTCCATTATCTGAAGTAGGAGTATCGGCACTGGAAACGGAAATTCCAGAACTTGAAGAGCTAGATCTACTTGAATCGCCTGAATTTCCTGAAACAAAAATTAGAAAATAGGACACAAAATAAAACAGCTCACTTCTCGATTCCCGAATTAACTGCCATTGTCTGTCTATGATCTAAAACAAATAAAAAGTAAAGTTTTTGTTACATGATTTTAACTTACCCCACTGGGACGGCCAGATGAGAGGCCTAGTCCGGAATTGGAACGGCTTGAAGAAGGCCCAGGATTGTGTCGGCCAGAAGAACTAGGCCCAGGATTGCCAAAACGGCTTGAACCATTCGGCCCGCCATTTCTGCCAGAAGACGATCCATTTCGATTCGGCTTGAAAAAAATTAAAGGCGAGTAGTTTCTGCTCCTTGGACTCCTAGGTTGAGATGTAGAAGGTCCTGGTCTGTTACTATCATTCTGGAAAAACTTAATTAGTAACAGGGTAGGGCGTAGTTAAATTACATTGTAATCAAATTACTTTTTATAGTAAGTAATTGAATTACATTGTAATTTGTACTTAAATTACATTTTTCAATTACAAATTACAACCAAATTTTCAAAGATAACATATTGTTGGGCTATTGATCTTTGTCGGAAATGCATCATTGAAAAACGACCCTCCAGAATTCATTTTTAAAGTAAAAGGCATTCTAGGTGCCATTATAATCCAAAAATGACACTCTAGGTTTATCTATGACCGATAAATGACTCTCTAGAATCCTTCATCATCGAAAAACGACACTCTAGACTTCCTCATCACAGAGAGATACTCTGGAGTCCTTTATCATCAAAAAACGACACTTTGGAATCCTTCATCATTAAAAAACGACACTCTAGACTCCATTATTACAGAAAAAGATACTCTAAGAGTCCTTTATCATCAAAAAACGACACTTTAGCTAGAATTCTTCATCATCAAAAAACGATACTCTAGAGTCCATTATTATAGAAAAAGACACTCTAGACTCTAGAATCCTGTACATACTACCTTTTCTTTGCACCCAATTTACATGCACCAGAATTTTTGTTGCCGGCATTTGTTGTAATCGAAATACATTTTTTGTGATCAAATTACATTTCTTGTAATCGAATTACATTCTTGTAATCGGATTACTTTCAAGTAATCAAAACACTCTCAATGTTATCAAATTACTTTTTTCAATTACATTGCAATTCAAATTACAAAGTAATTCAATTACTTCTAAGTAATTTGTAATTGAATTACATTTTGCCCAAGTCTGATTAGTAATAAAGAATTTGCATTAAAAAGTACCTGAGCGTTTTGTCTATGATCAGTTTTTCGTCCAGGCCTGGGAGGAACTGGCTTCTGACAGCAATTACACAAAGGAGGAATACCGTTGCGGCTATAAAACACATTAGAAACAATTCAAATCGGGATTCGCAAACCTCTGAGAATTTGATGAGTCGACTCTAGGCCTTTTAGGTAAAGGACCGCTGCTTCTTGAAAATGGGCATAACCTTCTTCTGGGAAATCCATTCCTGCCTGATGAGCTCGAGGTGCTGGGTTCGTTGGGGCTAAGTGATGACCTACCAGGAGCGACGGGTGATATACGAACACGGATAACTCTGGAGGATGGACTGCTTTGTCCTGTATCATCCACCAGATTTCTTAAAAACTGAATGGACCTCGACCTCAGTGAAGGTAAAGAGCAGACATTACATCCACAAACGGCTACATGACTGACATCACTGAGATTATCATCATCAGGAGATCTCGCTCTAGTTTCTCCTGAGCTTTGATCTCTACGATTCCTGGCTCTAGTGTCTCCTGAATCCCTTTGCTCTTCGGATGTGTTTTGCGCCTCATTCTGTCTACTAGGTCCAGGCTCAGGGTTACTATTGTTGTTATTATCTCCTCTTTCAGTATTCGTCTCTCTAACTTCTCTTTGCAATGTTCTTATATTCCTCTGAAGCAAATCCCAAAGCCTTCTAATCCTATTTAGTTGGGTTTCATCGATGTCAAGTCTATAAAAAGTTATGAATAACAAGGAAGAATTAAAGAAATTAAAAAATACCTCTCCATGTTTTGGATATGCTGGTTGACAAGATCCATTCCTTCTTGGACATTGGCAAACTCGTCATTTTGTGGAGATTGGGGTGCAGATGAGGCAGGTCTGAATGCAGATGGCCTGTTTTCATTGAAATTTAATGGATCAGGAGGCAGGTTGGGCCAGCGATTTGATGTTTCAGGTTCAGAAGGCAAATCGATTGGATTTTGGTCTTCGGGTAAAGAAGGATCTCGGTTTCTTGATGACAACAGCTCAGAACTAAGCTGTTCCATTATTCTTCGAGACTAAAAAATTGATTAGAAATGATAAAATTAAAGATTGTTATTACTTCTTGACGGCGTAAGGCAAGAGTTTGGTTAAGGGTTGTCCACGGGCCGGATTCTGCTGTTCTATCTTCATTGGTTCGCTGGTATTCAGAAAGGCTTCTCAATAAATTTGACAATGATGTGGACCGCATGTTGGGCGGGCTGAGAAATCGGGAAGACGAATGAGATGCGCTTATCTCATCGGTTCCAGCAGAATGTCTCCGTCGCTCCTCCGTACTTGCAGATCTAAACGGCGAAGTTCGCGATGACGAAAACAAAGGAGGAGGATCGCTTGCATTTGAAGAAGACGAAGAAGATGATGATGACGGACTTGAAATAGATGAAGTGGATGTTGTAGATGGACTTGAAGGAGGAGACGAAGGAATCAAAGGAGCTGTAGAAATTGCTGCATTGTTTGATGAAGAACTAGGACGCGATAAAGTACAAGTTGATGAAGCCATAGAAGCAGTTACACCAATAGAATTAAACGAAGTTGGAGATGTCTGAGTAGTAGTGGTTGATGTAGTCCAACTCCCTATTGAAGAGACGGAAGTGCCAGAGCTTGAACTAGCTGTATCTCGACTACAAACCGAACATCTGGTAGGTCCAGGCCTTGGATAGTCATTTAACTCCATAGGGTCCGTCCCTCGGTCCATCTAGAAAACAAAATAGCTCAATACGTACCAGCATAAGAGTGTCCTTACTGTCTGCCTGGGCTGTTGACTACTCCTCCTTGGTACTGAAGAACTTGAAGTTCTATTTGGAATGAGTCTCGCGTAACGTTCTACTAAACGCTCATATTGCTCAAGCATATGTTGATAGCTTACATTAAAATATATACCGTCACGATCTCCAACTTGTTGGTCCCATTGCGAAGGAAGCCTCAAAACATTTCCAATGCCAGTTATCAATTTATGTCCATAACGATCAAAAGAAACATATCTAAAAACAAATAAGTTTCTAATAAAAACTCAAGTTGGCAACAATACCTGACTTTTTCTCTGTCATCAGATGTGCTGCATTTGGCGAACGGCTTATCTTTACTCCAATCCCAAAAGTGGATTTCATTATAAGTAGCTATGACTAAAACATGGTCTGTCGGATGGAAGGCAAGAGATGCTATCACAGTTTCCCCTTTGGCTGACCATATTTCACTTCCACCCTAAAGCCAAACATAAAATGCGAAATTGCGGATTTTTCTTACATGGAGATCCCAAACTCTGACTTGTCCTCCTAAGCAGCCAGAAGCTAAAATTTGGTTGGTCGACGGATGAAAAGCGATGCACCATGGTGTTCGAGGGTGACCGGTCAATGTTTTTATGTGTTTTCCGGTCGTGAGATCATTTACGTAGACATTACGGTTACCATGAGTAGAAGCAATTAATTTCCTGAAATTTAAATTATTCAAGAAACACACCAAGTACAAGGCATAATCGAACAAATTAAAAACCCTTGAGATCCCAACAATACTGAAATACAGGCTGGTTAGACTTTGTAAACGAAAAATGGCACACAAAACTGAGTAAAACCCCGTTTGCTAGGGTTTCTTATCTCCTAAAAACCACGTTTTTTACATAAAACTGTCAATATCTCAAGTTTCCTTAATAATTTCAAAATTCCTGTGCCAGATTTGGAATCAGCGTTACATTTTACGTTAGAAATGATAGTTTGTAACCATTTGTGATAACCACAAAGCCCTTTTTTATGGCCGTAAACGACAAAAATTGTATTTTACAAAACATTTTTTTTTTCCAAAATTTTGCCAAAAGTACAAATTAAACGCTAGAGATTTCCAGTTCCTGCGACATCTAGGTTTTCCACTTTGTTAATACATATAAAGAGCTTCCCATAAAAAGGGATAACCTTTATATGTATTTCAACGACCATATCTACAGGCGAGACACCTCTAAAACCATGGCGATAACGCCATATGGTGAAAAATCCAACTTCTAAAGTCAAACTTAATACCATATTGCTCCTAAGTTTATATATTGTTATGCAATCAAGGTGAACTTTACGCCTAAAATTACCTATCAGCACTGAAGACCATCAAGAACGAAGATCGTAAAAAATCAGGAAACTTGCATTCCTAAAAGATCGAGTCATTAACAGAACAAAACGAAACGAATATACTTACAAACTCTTCGTGATCTCGTTCTATCAACCTTTCCTCAGCGGAAAGCTCCAAATCTTTCGAAGGGCCAGTCGTTTTTCGGAAAATGCCCCTTTCCCTTTCTTCACAACAAATGGGCACACTTTTCCTTTTGGGATGAACTTTTGGAAGTTCTTTATTTCGTTCCATCTCATATTCCTTGAAAAAAGAGCTTGTAATCCGCTATCATCAAGTGATAAAAATATAAGGTTATGTTTATTTTTGTTTGTTATTTATACAATAATTCACTTTATTTATTCACAGAAGTGAACGCAAAAAAAATTCTAAAATGAATTTAATTATGGACTACACAGACGAATAAGATTTAAAAAAATGATATTTTTGAATAAAAATAGGTTCCCTACCTTTCGATAAGATAGTTCAGTGACGATAGTTTCCTATATCATCTTCACTTCAAAATAAAAGAAAAGAATTGATTGTTGAAAACTAAGCGATTATGAACACAAGGTTCTTGGATAAGTTTTGTTTGGAAAATAACGGAAAAATGTGTGGGACCGTTTTCGTCATTTCGTCGACATCGAAGTTCGTGATCGTGTCGGAGGACGGAGACTCGGAGGAAAGAAACGGAGAGTGAAGTTTGAAGAGTGGGGGGAATTAAAACTAACAGGGCGGCGGGCATTCGCCATTCAATCAAATTTTATTAGGTACCAGTATATAAGTAATATAATACCAGTAATATAATACCTTTTTATTAGGAAGTACCTATATAAGTAATACCAGTATATACCTACATATATATAAGTATAATCTGTGGTAGGTACCTACAGAAAGCGTGCCTATAATACAGAGGTTCCCAAAATTTTTCAGTGTTAAAAACGGCCGTCCTAGGTGGACATCGCCAATTTAACTGCAGGGGCGGACTGGGACCTTAGGGTGTGGGTGGGTTTTCAGTTAAGGGGGCACCCGGTTGGGAGCGCAGAAAATTTTGACAGAAAATTGGCTCTTAGAAAAATATATTCAACAAAAACAGAGGTTCCCAAACTTTTTCACAGTGCGCCCCCTTTTAAACAAATTAAAACCTTTGCTAAAGTTTTTAATGTTAAATTTTTGAAGAAAATGGTTTTTGAAGAAAAATGAGGTGTTAAAAATGTAGATTTTGAGGTTTTTGAGAAAATAAATTGCACTTAAAACGCTGATTCTGAGGTTTTTGACAAAAAATGTTTCTTAAAACTTTGATTTTGAGGTTTTTGGGCGAAAATTTGGCTTTACAAAATTAAGGTTTTGGGCCAAAATTTGGCTCTTAAAACCTTGATTTTGAGATTTGACGAAAACTGTCTCTTAAAACTTTGATTTTGAGGTTTTTGGACGAAAATTGGGCTTTACAAATGTTGATGTTGAGTTTTTTGACGAAAATTTGGCTGATTTTAATGGCCCTGATTTTAATATTTTTGACGAAAAAAAAAAAAGGGTCACAAACTTTGATTTTGAGGTTTTTGAAGAAAAATTGGCTCTCAAAATGTAGCTTTTTAGGTATGAAAAATAGCCTTAAAATATGTTCAGAAAGAACAGAAAAACTAAATTTTTGGGAGATATTTGACACTTGAGCCTGCCCCGGGGGGGAACAGCTTACTCCCCCCTGTTTGGGAACCACTGCTATAATACATTGTACCCTTTTTGCAACTTTTGGCCCATGTTTGGGCTTTTAGGTTCGTTTCGGTCTTGGCCTATAATAGTCTACAAAGCAGTTTGAAGGGCCCTATCCTGCAAAAGATAATGTAAAAGATTTTACTATTTTAAATTTGGGTCCCAATAATATGACGTTTTCTTTTGGTAGCCCAAAAACTGCGACTTTTTTCAGTTTTCTGCGTATAACTCGAAAACGGGACATAGTCTGAGGAAAACACTTTAGAAGCAAATTATTAAAGAATATTCTTTATTTTATTTATAGCCAAGAGGTTGGGTGAGAAGAAGGGTCGACATTTTCTGATATTGACAGCATTTTACTTGTCCGAATCTTCCTGACGACAATGTTTTTTTTCAAGTTACATAATGAATTTAACCTTTTTTAAAAGGACATATTGCGAACAGCAATCATTATTTCCTGAAAATGACACTTTGGACATAGCTGTTTGACACATTTTTGAGGAACCTTTAGTTGAAAACTAAAATTACACATTTTAAGGACGATAAAACTTTGTTTGAACGATAGAAATGATACTTTCAAACAAAATTTCGACCCTTCTTACCAGGGATTATACATCTCTTGATTGAGACGTTTCCAGTGGGATTGTGACCATTGGCACATTTTTGAGGACTTTGGCCAGTTTTTTGAAAGACCAAAATGACAATTGAGCCCTGAAAAGTAAGCGTCCTAAGTCAAGTAAGATTTGGTACAAAAACATGTTTTAGACAAATTTTACCAGGACCTTCTTCAGCAAATGTCGAAGCAATTTAAACGATGTTCGGAAAAAGGGCCCAAACGTCTATTGGCGTCCACCCAAGGCTTCAATTTTTCGACAAGAAAAGACCCTTTTCATCCGGATTTTGACTAGACAAGACACTTTTTAGACAGATTTTCTTCATTTATCGACAAGATAAGATCCTTTTCAGCCTGATTTTGTACCTTTAAGACAAGAAAAGACCCTTTTAGCCTGATTTTATTGTTCTACTAAATATTTGCAGAAAAAAAATTAAGAGCCTTGGTGTACGCAGAATGAAAACTTTCATCTCATCACCCTAACTTTTCTCATCTACCAAAGGATGCTCCACACTCTAGTGAGGAACGGGGAAAACGCACCCCAAGCCAGTAAGTCCATGTCCCAACAGGTCGTTCTCGAGTCGGTTTTGTATTCACGCGTTCTGCGGCCCCTCTTCCAAACAGCGATCAGTCTTGTACCAGATCTGGTCTGAGGAAGGTCAGGCCAGCGTCCAAGTCAACCTCTTCAGTAGTAACTGTCCAGTTAACATAGTGATTTCGTTTGTTATTAAATTTTTTCCCCGTGATTGTGCTCCTTATTTTTTTTTCTTGTTTTTTAAAATTTTATGTGCTGTGTCGTTAATCGTCTTAAGGGGGAACATTAAGAACGTCATTGGGTCCTTTAAGGTACGTTCTTCTTTTACTCCTTCGACCCACACACTTGCAGATGTGCTTTGTTGACCTTACCTTCTTCGTGGGAGGCCTTTAAATTTTCAAGTCCTATTTATTCAGAATACTTTTTTTACAATAAAATTCAATTTGGGTTCACTTATTAATTTTGCATGTTAAAAGTTTAGATTTACCCACGCATTCCTGCATTGCAACAAGAACCAAAATAATTGGTTCTAGTAGTTCAAGCAAAACATATTCCCTAGCAATCAAATATTTAAATTGTTACATTTAATTATAAGTTTTCTTGTGACTTAAAAATACGACACTAACAAGATAAACCTTGAAATAATTATATTCAATATCTTTAGTTCGTTGCTATTGGTGGAGAATGATAATATGAATCGTTGTGACAAACGCAATTTATGGCAAAGAAACGCAGTTGCTGGTCGTAAAATTTACAAATAGGACTCCATACCGAGAGCGTCTCAAGAAAATTTTGTGGCTTTACTTTGTATGGAATACACTTATCTACTTTCTCGGTTAGGAAACTTGAAAGACCTTTTTTGATGACGCCATAAACGACCACTTATCAATTCAACAATTACTGGTTTTGGTTTTAAGAAATGTGCGGCTTTAAATGAAATATAAACTATTGTATAAGAATGAATTTTTAAAGAGGTTTTTTAGGTTGAGATTTGCTTGGAAAATGAAGTAGGGCGCGTAATATTATACTTGATGTACAATTTCTTAAGTCCTTTGATCAAAAGCCATTGTTCAACGCATTATTATTCATAATATACCGCCTGAAGACCCAAATCCTTAAACGAACAATAATGAATGACTTTTATAATATAAAAAAACTTTTTTTCTTTTATGCTGCCTCGTTACATAAACATACTTAAGGCCTTCCGAGGTCTTCAAGGGGTCGCGAACGAGTCCAAAACCGGCATTCCGTGGCGTTCCGCCACTTTCACTTGATAAGACCACTCTTGTTTTCCTTCGTGACTTATTTCATCCAAGGTCGCCTTTAATTACTCATGTTTACTTAAGTTTTTTAATTTGTGGACGCAAATGGATAGGTCGTAGGTGTAAAATTCATCATTTGAACTATATTAGGTGGACTGGCGAAATGACCATTACCTTGCTTCCTTCCATCAAAACCATTCTGATTTGAACAATAGGTACCTGATTTACTACATCCGCACTAGAGACATCAACTAATATCGATTATTTTTCATTTATTCAAACTTTGAAGAGTCATGTAGACTTAAAAGGTAAATAGGTAGTGTTTAAAGATAAATGTGTTCAGTTTATCAAGCTTAATTTGTTTGATTCATAATGAAACCTTTATTTGCAAGCTTTGATTATTGTAATTTTCCATCACATTTCAGCTTGAAGTTTCCATTGAAGCTTGGATGGCCTAGGATGCTCTGGGGATCACGAAAATATAGGTCACTGTTTGTATATCATCCACCAAGCAACTTTGAGGTCGATGAAATTCGATGCGCCTTTCGAAAAGTGAGACGTTGCAATGTCTTGATTACAGTAGGAAATCGACTTTTGGGCTCCTGCTGTGATAGAAGAGATTTTTGATTGGAAAGCATCTTCTAGGATGCCATTTTTCAATGTAAGATGAAATGAACGAAATGCTCTTATAAAATGGGATAAAAACAGGAATCGAAATACAAAGGAAGACCTTTGCCTTTCGGTCTTGAGAAATGTGAAGTTGACGCCCACGACTCGAACACCGTTATCCTCCTATTTCTTTTTTCCTTCTCTTTCCTTTAACCTTCGTCTCGAGTCTCTCTCTACAGAAAGGTTACTAACTTTTCAATTTTGTGGAACTCACCATCTGGCGAAACTAGAATGCACGTCGAAGAAATCAGTGTTTCAAATAAATAACGATCGAGTTTTAAAACCTCACGTAGACTTGTGCTAAAGCAACGGGTGCAGACAAGGCTTGAATTAGGTCAGTGAGTTTAAACTTGCATAAGTCTCACTGATCGCTCCATATGGAAGATTAGATCTGTTTTTAAACTGGAACTATAAAAAGAGTAGAAAATTTTCTAATCTTTCCTGAAAGAATCGACATTTTATTTTGTTCTTTGACTCCTTTTCCCTCAGATGGAAAGAAGGCTAAAATCCCAAGTATTCGAAGGTTATAAGTCCCAGAGTCTTTCATATTCCAGTCGCACAGCAAAAGGCGCTTTTTTCCAAGCGATTACCAGATTTAAAAGTATAATCTTTTTTAATGTATACCAGCCTTTTTCGCTGCTTCATATCACAAAAAGGATTTATAGATAAAGTAGTACCTCAGGAAACAATACAGGGCCAGTCGTAGGATCGAACCGGGGACTCACAATGGAGGCATTTCCGCTACCAAGTAGCTAACTAGACCCGATTGCTCGAGTACGCTGACGAGTCCTCCCCTTTACTAGGAAGGCAGCCTACGCAGTTCCTCGACTAACAACGCACCATCTGTCCCCTCATTTTCCAAGGTACATCTGAGTTGACTACAGTCCGAGCACGGCAATGGCTGCCAGGGCAATCAGGCTGCCCCCTCCGAACCGTGGTGACCCGGCAATATCTGCCGGGCCAATCAGCTGCTCCTAAACCAGTCGAGTATCCCATCCCATCGTCGCCAAGATAATTAAAACGTAGTACTCAGAAAAGATACAGGGCCAGTCGGTGGGATCGAACCCGGGACCTTCACAATAGGGAGCATTCACGCTAGCCCAAGTAGCTCTAAGCTAGACCCGGATTCTCAAGTACCTGAGAGAGTCCTCCTTTACTAGAAAGGCCTACGAGTCTCGACTACAACAGATTTGTCTCAAAGTCGGTCGGGACAAAAGAAAAAAAAAATATTTGGACAAAAATTATAGACTATATCAGGACCTTGAAATATCGTTTCTTATGCTGATGCTATTGCAGTAGTCTTAAGCAATGTTTCCACCTAAAAATTGTATATGGGATAATCAGTGTAGTATCATAGCATGTTTTTATTTTATCAATGCTTATTTGATTAGAGCCAAATTATAAGTTAATGGATGGCCTATTCGATATTTATAGTTAGTTGTTGTTCTTGTGTTGAATGTGGCTAACGAGCACGGCAATTATCTCTAATGCACGACCGGGGTCATCACGTAATCGCTGAATTAAGCAGAGTTGTGGTTCAAATCGTCCGACGCCTGCAGAAGCGCCCAACAAAGCTATTAATAGCTTCGATATTTTAATCATCATAATTTTCTCATTGTTTTATTTCACGTCTTACGGATTTAGGTGTTATAACTTATGCCGGAATGCCAATTATTTTGTCAGTTACGTGAGCGCTATACAATGTAACATTAATTCGAGGGACGTGAATCTGAATATGAAATTATGAGGGTAGAGCTCGGTTTAAAGATTTGCATATGAAATAAGGTTAGCCTTAACAGTATAGTCTTAAAAATCAAGGTGTGCTTTATTGAAGATGATACTCGCATTCCCTAGTAAAACTAACATTCATTATGCTGATTCCTCTATATCCATTATCCTCATTTTCACTTCATATCCCTATTATCTAGATATCGTGACAGTTTTACTGATGTAGACCAGTCATTTTGACCTTTCGACCTCCTGAGCACCTAAAAACTTATTTTCAATGTCTTTAATAGTGTGTCGCTTGTTCGTTCGAAAGGTGTTTTTTTATAGGGGGAGGCACTTGAAAGGCCTCTTACATCCTTTTACATATTGCGGTGAGGTGAAGCTGAACTAAAGGAAATGAAGTATTTCTGAAATAAGGAAAAGATGCAAACCATACTTCTGTTTATGTTCAAGAGTAATTTAGTCGGATATAGGAGGTTTTAGAAAAATTGTATACTTTCGAACTTGGTTTCATAATGTAAAATAAGTTATATGAGTCCTCAATCATGTTCGTGATTTCACGGACTATCCAATCGAATCCGTTATGGAAAAAAAAAGGGTCGGTAACTGTGGTATTGGTAGCCTCCCGCAGTGTCTTGCGGTCGTGAATTGTACATAGTTCATCCGTGACAGTCGCAGCTTGGCTGGACACGACTCGGTTTTTTTGTCACCCTTTTAACTAGAATCTAGGACTTCCTATCGCCTTTGACTTCGTTTCGTTTATTTATGTCATATTGAAAAAATTATGATGGAAAGTTTCGCCGTCTTTATTAATAATTCAGATTTAAAGCGTGCTTTTAGGACAGCGTAGTTGAGAGACAAGCGACAAGTTGAGAATAATAAAACACCATTGCTTTTTAAAATTATGCTAAAAAGAAACAGTGATTGTTTAAAAATCAAGCAATTTTTGAATAGGGGAATCGAATATTGGCAGGATTCAGAATTTTTAACTTCTACCATCTTTTACCACCCCTCCTTTACTCTCCCATCACTTCTCCTAGCCTCCTTGACTCTCTTATCACCTCCCCTAGCCACCTTGATTCTCTTATCACTTCCCCTCATCTCCGAGACTCTCTTATGACCTACTCTCGCATCATCTCCCCTACCATCACTCTCCCATCACTTCCCCTAGCCTCCTTGACTCTCTTATCACCTCCCCTAGCCTCCTTGACTCTCTTATCACCTCCCCTAGCCTCCTTGACTCTCTTATCACCTCCCCTAGCCTCCTTGACTCTCTTATCACTTCCCCTACCCTCCTTGACTTTCTTATCACCTCCCTATTCTCGTTGACTTTCTTATCACCTCCCTATTCTCGTTGACTCTCTTATCACCTCCCCTACCCGTCCTGGTAGCTCTGCCCATCACCACCCCTACACTCATTGACTCTTCCATCATCTCCTCTACCCTCTTCGACTCTTCCATCACCTCCCCTACTCTCCTTGACACTCCCATCACCACTCCTAGCCTCCTTGACTCTCTTGTCACCTCCTCTAGCCTCCTTGGCTCTCTTGTCACCTCCCCTACCCTCCTCAGCTCTCCCATCACCACCCCTATTTTCCTTGACTCTTATCACCTCCCCTACCCCCCTTGACTCTCCATCACCACCTCTTGACTCTCCCATCAACACCCCTACACTCCTTGACTCTTCCATCATCTCCTCTACCCTCTTCGACTCTTCCATCACCTCCCCTAGCCTCCTTAAGCTCTCTTGTCACCTCCCCTAGCCTCCTCGACTCTCTTATCACCTCCCCTGCCCTCCTTAGCTCTCCCATCACCACCTCTATTTTCCTTGACTCTTATCACCTCCCCTACCCTCCTTAGCTCTCCCATCACCACCCCTATCCTTGTTGACTCTTAACACGTCCCCTATCCTTGTTGACTCTTATCACCGCCCGTACCCTCCTTAGCTCTCCCATCACCACCCCTAGCCTCCTTGACTCTCTTGTCACCTCCCCTGGTCTCCTTGACTCTCTTATCACCTCCCCTACCCCCCTTGACTCTCCCATCACCACCCCTATTTTCCTTGACTCTTATCACCTCCCCTACCCTCCTTGACTCTTACCACCTCCCCTACCCTCCTTAGCTCTCCCATCACCACCCCTCCCTCCTTGACTCTCCCATAATCTCCTCTACCCTCTTCGACTCTCCCATCGGCCATCACCTCCCCTACCCCCTTGATTCTCCCCACCACCACCCCTAGCTTCCTTGACTCTTATCACCTCCCCTACCCTCCTTGACTCCCCCTTGTGTCCCAAGTTCCAGTGTAGGATTCCACTTCCACAACTACCAGACCTTTTCATATTTTCGTTTCTAAAAAATACATCTCATACTTTTTAAATGGATTTCGTCAAAACGACAAGGACTTGTAATTCAGGTTGTGTTATGCTATACACGTGGGCACCGTTCTCTTATTTCGGTATGCCCATCACAAAGGTTAGACAGCCCGTTACACACGTCTTTTATGTCTCCTACGGAATCTTAACTATAAGCGGCATCCCTTGCTTTCGCGTTAAAATTTAAGCAGGAAATAACAGTTTTCTATCCATTTTCATCTTGTCAAAATAACACATTTGAAAATTTTGAGAAAAAAAATCGTTTAGTTTTCAATTAAGTCTGCAATAAAATGAAACGGCCCTGACTTGATTGACCCACCATTTGCGAACTTGATTGAATTTAGATTCCCCCTATATGTCAGTTTGATGCAATTAATAAAGTTTTAAATTTGATTTCGTTATTTTTAAATGCATCGCTGCCATTATAAGATCGGTATTGATATAATTTAACTTCTTCTGTTTTCAAGTTTAGGCGTGGCTAGGCATACTAATGAAGCTCGAAAAACTTTTTTCATATTTCCTTAACAAAGAGAAGGATTCGTTATTGTCAAACTCTTTTTCGCACCTTTATTATTAATTTTGCACTTTTCTTCAGTAAATTATATTTTCAAGGATGAATTTAATTTTTTTCTATTTTATTTCAGGTATGGCTCATCATCTCTGAATGTGTTTCGACTTCTTTATGAGGTAATTTTATGTTGAAAAATAAGTTTTGAATTTAATATATTGGTCTGGTAATTAATTATGTCTATAGGGGTCGATTATTAGTTAACACCCCCCATTTCACGGTTGCTAGAAGGCCATTAGTTTATTTTAATAGCGCCCAGCGAATTCAACACACACCTGTGTCATTTCGTACCCTCCGCATTAAAATTCTTCCTTCGCACTAGTTCAACTGTAACTAATCTGGCTCAGTTTACGTGATTTGAATGTTTTCCTGTTAAAAAAAGTGTTACCAAGGGCAAAATCATAGAAAAAGTCAACCATGTCAAAATATTTAAAGACAAAAGAGTATACAAGTTTTCGGTAGATGCACGCCTTTAGCACGCGTGGTCACCAAGACCCCCGCAGCCAAGTTTTCAGCTTCCTGTGGGCCAGCACAGCCTTGAAAATTTTAAGTCGATCGACCTTCAGAAAGCTGAGGAAACCTTTGAATTGAGGGTGTGTACTTTTAAGCTCTTGTTCCACACAAGAGCCCCCTTGCCTCACCCCCATGGGGATAGGAGATGGGACGGTCACATCCTAACCATGGCCGGCAATGCCTAACTTCGGTGATCAATGGGAAGCTTTATTGCCGCTAGCCCGGTGTACTCTAATTTCGTCTTTTATTAAGGAATTGGTATTAAAAAGTTGTAAATGCACAAGTGAAAGGTAATAAAAGTCGATACGTATTCAAAATCCAGATTATAACTTTTCAAATCACGAGTCTGGCATTTAAACCCTTATGACTAAGATATGATTTGATGTAGCATTCACTCTTGTGGAACAAATTACACGTTTTGAGCAAATCGTGTTCGCAGCTCATCGACTTTTATTAACGGTATTTTTTTTCCTAATTAGTACCATACTTGAGAAATTAATTTTTGAAGTCAAGAGTTGAGAAGTTTAATAAAAACATAAGATCTAAAACAATTTCCTTCTCATTGCCCCTCTGGAATCCGGCAAATTCCAATAACTCCCCTGTCTCCTCAGGCGACCCTCTTCTTTCCCTTTAGGAAAACTTCAATTCACCTGTTTTAATATGAGAAACGACTGTCATCCTTGAAATTTAAAAAAATGATCATTTCAAATTGATCCATGAAGTTAATTGAAATGGAAATTTTCGGTCAATTTGATTTCTTTTATTGATGAGAAGCTGATTAGGAATTAAAATCGTTCAAAGGTGCTTTCGTTCCGCCGTTGACGCCGAGTATAAATAATTCGATAGGTCTTGATTGAAACTGGAACATCCATTGGGAAATCTTGTCGATAGACTGATTAGGTAATCGAGCTGAAGTAATGGCTACTGCTGCTTAGCGATGCCCTCGGGGATTTTATTCCGCTCTTTGTTTCTTTTATTGAAAAAATCTATTTTTTCGTGTATTGTAGCCCAGCCTTCATGTGGTCGCTCATTACGAATCTGAGGTTTGTTGACAGATATTTTGCCCGAAACCATGTTAAAATTGCAAAAAAAAGTCGAAATTTTTGTTCTAACGCAGTTTTTTGCTTATATCTCAAAAACTATGCGTTTCAGTGACTTGGCCACTTAGTACAAAATTAAAGCTCATAAAATTAGCTAAAAATCCATAAATTTTTTGTTCAATTCGGTTAAGCCTTTTGGCACATATCGATGGTTAAAGTTGAACGTCAAAGTTCTACCTGCCAAACGGTTGGCCCGAATTGGATTAACGTTCAATCGATTTTTAGCAAATTTTATGAGCTTTTAATTTGTACTAAGTGGCCAAGTCGGTGAAACGCGTAGTTTTGGAGATATAAGCAAAAAACTTCAATAAGTGCCAAAAATTTTGACTTTTTTGCAATTTTGACAAGTTTTTGGGCAAAATTTCTGTCAGAAAACCTCAGATTCGTAATCAGCGAACATAAAATAAGATGGAGATTACGACTGTATCTAAACTTTCCTCTAACAGCCCTTTTTTATTCTAGGGCTATTGTGAAAAGTCGTAATTTTTTTCATGTGGGCTTTTTACTCCATGGTTTTATCGCTATATTTTGTTTAGACCTTTGGGTCGCTGCACGGGGACGTTATGTCGGATTTTGAGGTTGACGAGAAGAAGAGGGTCAACCGCAAAGAGCAGCCCCATGTGGGATTAATACTAATCCTTGAACGTTGGTTTTGGGCGAGAAGGCAAATATATTAGACAGAAATTCATCCCTTTTATTTAAATTCCCTTTAAAAAAACTCGCGTGATAAAAACATGTTTAGTACATGGTATAAAATAACGGTTATGGATCTCGTGGGAGACTCGTAGAGAGATTTTTGTAAGAATTTTATGTCAAGGTTGGTGGACCTAAGTTAAAGGACGTGTTATAGCTTGGGGAATCTTTACAGCCGGCCGTTACAGAGACTATTACCTTGCATGCTCCGTGTCATGAAGACATTATCTAATAAATCTTCGGAGATGGTAGGGAGGAAAACGAAACTGAGGATCAGAGCGTAATAAAGCGAAAGTGTTAGATACTGTAGTCGCAATTTCATTCGGAAAGATCAAAATATAAGGTCACTTTTAATAACTTGAGGCTTTTATATTGCATTGTGTAAAAAAACTAGCCGGAGGGGGTGTTTCGTTGGTCCAATCTGCTGATGGTAGCTGCGTTGGAGAGCGGCCAAACCCATTCCGTCTTTTGTTCAGCACATCTATCGTAAATTCCCCCACTTGTTATGACAAGATTCCCTTTTACGATCTTTATCGATGTTTTACGACTTATGAGCAGACGAGTATAAAGGAAAAGAAGGCAAAAAGCCTTGAAATTAAATCGGAATATTGGGAGCATAGAGAAGTTATTATCCTTTAGTTTTTCATGGAATAGTCCAAGAAAACTAAGTGAAAAAAGGGCCCCAAATTGCACTAGTAGTTTTTTATTTATTTTATATTTCTTAGGACCATTAGGTTGTTCTAAATCCAAGTTTGCGGGACCCCTCCTTCGTCCGCCTTATGAAAAAAAAAACTTTTTTGAGTTTTTGATCTTTAGCCCAAAAACAATGAATTTTAGCGACTTAACCACGAAGTAAAAAAAGAAAGATTATTAAATTCTGAGTCTTATGAGCTTTCAAAAGCCAAAATCGGTTCAGCCGTTCAGGAGATATCGATGTTCAAAAATGACCCTTTTAAAATGAGATTAATACCGACTGTCTAGGACCATCCGTTTTCTCATGAGCAATTTAATAAAAAACCGGTCCCTAAAAAAAGGGTCATTTTTTAACATCGATATCTCCTGAACGGATGAACCGATTTTGGCTTTCTAAAGCTCATTAGACTCAGAGTTTAGTAATCTTTCTTTTTTTACTTCGTGGTTAAGTCGCTAAAATGCATTGTTTTTGCTCCAGAGATCAAAAACTGAAAAAAGTTCCAAATTTGGCCGGTTTTTCGAAGTCCCCCAAACTTGGATTTAGAATGCTCTTATGGTCCTAAACAAGATGAAATCATAAAATAGTGCACCTTTTGCAATTTCAAACCTTAATTTTCTTGGCTTATTATTCAGACTTTTTCGGAAAAAACGAAATCCCCAAAAAATTGAAGGACACAAACCCTTGGCGAAGGGATTCGCGTCGTAAATTGAATATTTTATGATAATCTAGGTTGAATATAATGCTCAATATAGCCAACGCCTTCTACCAAGCCTTTCGAATTCCACACGCATCTTAGCGACACTGTAAAGATGGATTTTATATTTTGAATGCATTTCCAAGTTGAGAAATACGGTTCTCTGCTTTGTTATTATAGAGCACGAAGGAGATTCGGAACATTGCTTTCACTAGTAAGTTATAATTAGGACAAAACTTCGCATTCTATGCCTATTTTAACAAACTCATGTGACAGAATGCAGCACTATAATTCCAACTCAGATTCTTAGTGAACTTGCATACCTAAATAAGAGTGTATATGACACTTAAAGTTCTCCTTATCTCGAGTTTCTCTATTTCTGGGCACATTGCCTGAAATCTCGATAAACTTTAAAGGTAACACTTTTAACCTATAAACTTTTGAAAACCAATATGCACATTGAAAGGCGATGGAACTTTTATTGTGTCATTTAACAACGTCAGATAGTCTGGAGAGGCGAGAAAGATAGAGATTCTTGTGTTGAGGGTAATGACTCGTACTCTCGTCAGATATCCACTTCTATCTTGGGCGAACCACTTCCCAAACATTTCAAGACTTGAAGTGCCAGATGATGAGTAGCTCGAGGCACTTTCGCTAGACAGTTCTTATACCTTACTTTTTTAATCTCGAATTTTTAAACTCTTCTAAATGTGAGTTTCCGTGATTCCATAGCGTGTCATTGAATCATCGCAGTTATGTAAAATCCTCTCACGAATCTTTTTTTCACTATTTCGCATTAATCTTTGTTGCTTAAATTAATTACTGAAGGTAATTATTTGAAACATGGCCAATGCATTAGGTTGAATATAGGGTAATAAATTAAAAGTGATCAGTTATGTGTACTGTGCTCTATTATGTTAATGCATCGCTGTCAAATATTTGTAGATTAGTGCAGAATTAAGTGGTATAGGAACTTTTTTGTCTCGGATTTTAAATCCACTCCAATTTCCGATTTTAGGGGGATTTATACCCACTTAAAGAAACTCTTAACAGCTCTCCACCCCAGAGCCAAGTATCCGCATAGCGTTACTGAAACTCTTTATTGCTTTTTTAAAAGAATAGGGTTTCTCTTTAGTTTTATCCTCTTTTAGTTAAATATCCTCTGAAACAACTGAATTGTCGAAAAGGTTTCTTCGTCTTAAAAACGTGAATTTTCTAAGCTGGAACGAGTTCGATTTACGTAGTGAAAGAACCTTGAGCCCCAAAAAGAATATTAGAGGTCGGTTTTAACGGAACAAAAAAGAAGAGTTTGGGATGAAAAGTCTTATGTATTAATGACTCACTTAGTATGAACATTGAAGGCGGTCAAGCCTCTGGCTAAACGAAGTAAAATTAAGCCCAAACCAAAAACAACACCCCTCTGGCTGTAATATAATAATATTTGAATAAAAACAGAACATCGCTATAAATAAATTATATTTATCCGCACTAAAATTGGATTTGACAAAGAACTCACAAACGAGCTATTGAACGTCGCATGTCCATAGAGTCATTTCTGGTTGAATATTTTACATAATAGAGCCATCTTATCTTTTGTATTGTTACAAAATGGTAAATAGTCGTAGACACGTACTGCACGGTGCTTTAATATCATTATTATTCTCGACGCAGAATAGTTGTGTACCAAGGGGCTAATATTTTAGTGTAGTTTCCACATAATCAGCATCTTCATTTTCAGGTATGCCCTTTATTGTTAGCATTGTAAGTTTTTTGTTGTGTATTTCATACGTTCTCTAATTAGTGTGAGACTAATCTGGTTCTATTTAGATATTCTAAACAGAATCATGTGTTCCAATGGAAACTTTTCTTCAGGAGAAAGACTAAATAAGACAAATGAGCCCTAGTTTCCCACGGTGTACTTTTTACATCCAAATTTCTTTTTAGCTTCCACGTTTTTCTAAAACTAAAGAGAATCCGGAAGAATTTAGATGTTCAAAATGTTCGTGCCAAGTGGGCAATGAACTATTCTCGATTGTATCTGGGATGTTTATGTAAGGACTGACCGCGGTAAATGGTGTGGCTTTTATAACCCTCCATTTCGCTAGAGACCTCTTATCAACCCCCGAAAGCAATTAATATCGAAGCTTTCTTAAACAACCCTTTACTTTAATAAACCTTCCTGGTCAAGGGGTAATAAACGAGGCCTCTATTAATTTTCATATCCATTAGTTATTACAATTGACACATGGAGGGACGATATTTCAGTCCAAAATGGCTCTGCAAGCCCATTAGATTAAATAGGTGTATTAATACATTAAATAGAAGGCTGTTGGTAAGCCTGTTTGCCAAAATTTTCTTATGAACGTATCTAGGGCGCTAAGCAGATTTTCTTCTTAAATCCTATTGGGAAATAAGCTTAATTTCGCTTTCGCTTGGTTTATTTAATGACGGAAAGGCGCCTCTTGAAATTTAATTAAAATCTAGGATGCTTTCATTAAAAATAATCAAATTGAATATTTAATTCGTCTTTAATATTTTATTCTTTTTCCTCCTCTGGCTTTTTAAATCGAGTTGTCATGGTGAAATCACCACTCGAAATATGAATTCAATTGAAAGACAAGTGGAGGAAATAGTTATTGCCTAATCTGTCGGAAAACGTTTTAGTTAACTTTTTGCCTTTGAAATATTTTTACTTCATAAAATTGGGATGATACCGTATCGGTTCCTGGCTTGCGAACTTTGCTAGCTGGACGCATTGGTTCCCGATAATAGTTGTTGGTATGTATTTTAATACCTCTGAGTGAGAAAGGAAATTCTGCAGAACTTCAAATTTGTAATTTAAAATTAAACGTTTTCGCTCCCATAGACCTATAGGTGGATGTGGAGGTCACCTATAGATGGATGTGTGGATCACCTATGGATAGATCTGGAGGCCACCAATAGATGGATGTGGAGTCCACCTATAGATGCATGTGTGGTCCACC
This sequence comes from Orius laevigatus, assembly GCA_018703685.1. Classification (NCBI taxonomy): domain Eukaryota; kingdom Metazoa; phylum Arthropoda; class Insecta; order Hemiptera; family Anthocoridae; genus Orius; species Orius laevigatus. Next base: position 66,632 of record JAGWEN010000165.1, read on the forward strand.
TATAATGGCGGAGGCTACAATTAAACAAACATTAATAAACAACCTGATATAACTCCTAGCTTGTAAAATGGGTAGGAAAATTTTGTTAAGCGGGAAACGAAACGTCCAGGGCCCCCATTGACTGGGAACCTATACGGACCTGGTACCTGGGATGTGGGAACCAATACGGACGTTTGGGAACCGATAAGGATACTTCGTAAAATTGTCTGTTTTACAAATATTTAGGGAATTAAAGCTGTTTTTCCGATTGTTTACCCCAGTGGCATACTTAAGACTAATTTGAGCACAATTTGACCCACTTTGGGAGAAATACGGATTCGACCTGTGGAAACTCGGATGCTATATTAATGGGTTTTCCATGTTCCCATTCAGTCAGGACGTACCGGATGAAAAATTGATCGAATCTCTTCTCTCCCGGTCCGTTCTCTTTCCGTTTATGTCCCCCCAACGGATTATCTACAGTTTATTCTGTCAACCTCCTCTTTTCTCTTAATGATGAACGGCTTTTCCCCGCTTACGTTTTGTTTGCACGAAATTAAAGGTTTAGGAACCTAAATATTTTGTTTTTTTATGAGGACAATAATGCTGATAATACGATCTTTAAACTGTTCCGCTTTGCGTTCGCCTTTAAAACTAGGTAACGACCTTTCAGAGTTCACCTTTCACTGCATCACGCTTCTGAACTTCCGAGTACGATTGTTTTATAGGTGAAAGTTAAGTTCCATCCTTTAGCGGCAATGACCATGCAGTTTAAGTCATAAATTCGCACTAAGGATTCACTTTGTATAACGGTGTCGGCATTTGTTTTCCGGTTAGTGCGGCCCTTTTATATTGATCCAGAACAAATTGATCATCACGCTTCAGTGACCGAATTTGTTTTACATCAACAAGATGACTCAGTCACTTTTCGTCAGATTTTGAGCTATTAAGGCAGTAATTAAAAAAAAACGTTATTGAGATAGCGAGAGGAACCTGTTTGCTAATTTGATTTCGTTTCCCCATCCTTATCCAAATTACATTTATGGTTCGTAAACGTTAATTTCGATCGAGTTTTCACCCTTAGTGCCATTTTAAAGCCTCCCCTTTCCGTTTAACTTCCTGCCTTCATCGAGCACTTAAAGTTCAGCGATTAGCGCAGTACAGGATTATATTCATAATTAGGGCCCAATCATCATGATAACCAACGATCATTATTCATTTTAGTTTCCTGGTCGTGACTTCGTACTCTAATTTTTACTTTCGTTTCTATCTATTAGTCCAGTCAATATATACATTGAACATGGAAAAAATTGGGGACTTAACGACACTTTTACAGTTTGTTCGGGGCTATGGTGGGATGACTCTCTTAATTTTTCGAACTCGAGAAACCTGTGCTACCCTCAGGAGGGGCGAAAAACCAAGCTGATTTTCGGTTTTTTGCCTATAAGTCCTAAACTAAGCGTTTTATGACAAAACACACTCTATTCAATATTGTAGGGCATACAATTTTCAACAATTTTTAACTTAATAAATTTTCCCGTAACCTTACTGCTTATCGAGATACGCCCTATCAAAGTTTGAGAATTTCAAAAAACAGATGGTTTAGGTCCTCTGACAGATGGTATTTTAAATACTAATTTTTGGGTCATATCTGACATAAGAAGACATAAAAATCATCGTCAGCCATTTAAAGTGGTTGAGAAGGGGTGGCAGACGGCCAGCGTCAGGCTGAGGGTGGTTTGATTTCCACTTTAGTAAGCTTTACGGGAGAACGCCAAGTCCCAGCAAGTCCGGATTAGTCTCATTTTAAAGGTAATTTAATTGCTAAGGACAGATACTAATAGTCAAATTTCGCTATCGTTTATGGTTTGGAAGTGGTAAGGCTTTGAACTTTGAAAAATTTCCAATATTTTCACATTGTGTCATACATTTAGTGGTGCTACGGGAGAACGCTGAGTCCTAGCAAGTCCGGATTAGTCTCATTTTAAAGGTAATTTAATTGTTAAGGACGGATACTAATAGTCAAATTTCGCTATCTTTTGTGGTTTGGAAGCAGTCAGCGATTTAGTGAAACGATAAATTCGCGATCCAGACAAAGTAATTTATGTTTTTGTTGACCATTTCGAAACCATAAAAGATAGCGAAATTCGACTGTTAGTATTCGTCTTTAGTAATTACATTACCTTTAAAATGAGACTAATCCGGACTTGCTAGGACTTGGCGTTCTCCCGTAAAGCTTACTAAAGTGGAAATCAAACCACCCTCAGCCTGACGCTGGCCGTCTGCCACCCCTCCTCAACCACTTTCAAATGGCTGACGATGTTTTTTATGTCTTCTTATGTCAGATATGACCCGAAAATTAGTATTTAAAATACCATCTGTCAGAGGGCCTAAACCATCTGTTTTTTGAAATTCTCAAACTTTGATAGGGCGTATCTCGATAAGCAGTAAGGTTACGGGAAAATTTATGAAGCTATAAATTGTTGAAAATTGTATGCCCTACAATATTGAATAGAGTGTGTTTTGTCATAAAACGCTTAGTTTAGGACTTATAGGCAAAAAACCGAAAATCAGCTTGGTTTTTCCGCCCCTCCTGAGGGTAGCACAGGTTTCTCGAGTTTCGAAAAATTAAGGAGAGTCATCCCACCATAGCCCCGAACAAACTGTAAAAGTGTCGTTAAGTCCCCTAATTTCTTCCAGCAGACTCCCCAACTTATGCTGCAGTCGGCGACGCATGGACTATGCTTATACATAAAACTTAAATACAGTTAATCAACTAAAAATTTAATTAAAATTGGCTTGAATCGTCCCATGGTGAAGATGGCATTTAATACACAGAACTGAGTGTTTTTGACACTGGGGAATTGTAACAACAAAGGATCTTTTGAAAAGAAAAGGTCATCATATGAAAAAGACGAAACTGCTTAGATGCTATACGAAATGATAATTAGAAAACTCTTAGCTGGAATGTGTAAATATTTATATACTGGGTGAACGGCACATAATGGCGCTGTCGGTGTAGCAAAACCGAAAAGAAGGTTTCTTATAATTCCCCTACAGCTCGACTCGTCCAATTCACCTTATCGCAAGACCCTTGCTCTCACAGGGCAAAGCCCGCATCAGAACTCTCAAGAAGACACAGTATAAAGCTAAAAGACGCCCTATAACTATACACTAATTTTTTTAAACCTTTATCTCCTACGTGTGGAAAAACGATTTTCAGTTTCTTGCCTAAAATATAAATGCGCGACAGTCTAGTTCATATCTCTAAATTAACGACACAACTTTTTTCTGTCTGATATAATCAAGTAGATTGGAAATACTTACACTTTGTCCTAAAGAACTCGATTTAAAGAGAAAAGCTTGTTATTTGCTTAGGACGAAGCACCAAAAATACACTTGGTCTCTCTCTCCATTGGTTACCCTTACTTTGTGAAATAGAATGGGGTTGAGTTTACCTTAAGCTATATTAGAAGATCAAATCTTCTCTACGGATGTACGTCATTGTGCGCTGGCAATTCTTTGGCGTCCTTTTCCCATTTTCAGTCGACCCTAACTTGAAAAAACATCTCTTCACACTTGGAAGTTTTAAAAGGTGGACCGAGCAGTCGAAAGATTTAGAGTGTCGTCTGATGTGTCCTGGGTTTGTATAATAATCAGTCGAGTCACTCAAGGACCCATACTACAGTCAAATTCAAGAGTTACGAGGAGAGTCTGTCGGCATGCGATCAGTGATTCGTGATTGTATTCCGATACTGATTTTGTCTCCTCCGATTCAGCCATCATGAATGCAGCTACTTGTTCTGATTTTGCGATATCCAAACCTTCCAGTAATATTTACCGATATGCATTAAGCTAAAATTCACGAATGATTGATCGATTCATTTAATTAGGAAATGGTCTCTAATCTTAATTAAAATATTTCTTTTTCTCACAATAATGATTACGATTCTCTATGGGATCCTCTAGAAAACTGCTTAATTATTACTCTTAAGTGCACTGTTAATCGTCAGGACAGTTTATTTGCATGGACTGGACTGTACCAATTGGTGCGAGGAAGATGACAATGATGTAGGGTAGATGACTCTGAGCTGGACTGAGATGTGAAAGTGATTCCTAATAGGAAACTTGGTAGATGTCGGCCTCTGTTATCGTCATTATGCCGACATTCACGTCAAAAAACTTCATGGAGCTAATAAATATTTTCTCTCATGATTTGCAATTACAAGTCGATGAAAAATTGTTGAATTTTTTCCTTTTTTTTTTTCCCCTGCTGTTTTAACCTGAACACAACATTGATATTATACTCGAACTCTATTTTTAACAGCTGTTATTA